>VZZY01011572.1:616737-635509 GCA_013400335.1 Eurystomus gularis
GTTAAAAATTTGTATAAACAGAAGTGTCATTTTCCCACTATGCATGGGGACCTTAAAAGGGAAAAATGTCTTGTCTGACTAATGCTTGTCCATGTTATGCAGTGTAAACAAATAAAAGGAAAAACACTTCTTGAGCACTGTGGCATATTTAAGGTATGAGCTAATAGATTGAAAAGCAGTCTGAAATCTGAAATCAATGGAAAGTCTCCTGTTTACTTCAACGGGCAAGTGACAAGGGCTTTCATGAAAGTGCTGCTTCTATTTCACGAGTGCACAACTGTCAGGAAGAGCACCTGTAGTTTAAATACTGCTTTAAACCACTTAACAGGGTATTGCAAATCAATGGATTTGCTCTCCAATATGAATGTACATAAATGAAAATATTTTTTTATCCGTTGAGAAAAAAATTCATCAGCTTTTTTCATTACTAATTGTGAGCTGTATTAATACAGAAAATTTTGAAGAATAAACGCGATTTACTCCACAGCAAATGCAACGTTCTATAGTTAATCAGAAATAATTCACTGCACAGACACAGGGTGACAGGGAGACTGACAGGAATTCAGCAGAGAAGGATTCATAGATTAAAACTTGAACATGAGTGCCCTGCTGTTTCTGCCTTGAAGGTGTACATGACAGCAGGTAACGAACTTAAATGTAGCAAGGGAGGCTCAGGATAACCACTAATAAAAACCTGGTAAAGCTAATGCCTTGGAGAGAATCCAGGACCAGAAGACTGAGACCTCTTTAGACAGCCATTATTGGGGACGATATGAGCATAGTCAGTTCTGCACAGGGGGGATTTTCAATAATGTGCATCCATCCACCGACTCTTTTGTAGTCAGTAAATAAAGTTTCCTTGTTTGGACTCTTGACCTATCACTTTACAAGCAATACTGAAACATCAGCTCTCCTAGCCAGTCAAACAATACTGCCAGACTCCACTGCCCATGGGTTGTTCTCTTGAAAAAGCACCTTTTTTACCTTCTCTTCTGTTACTTCTCACACTCCCAATAAACATTGGCAAGTATTAATCATTAAAAAACTTCTGTGCCTCAATGAAAATCTTTTATAGGCAAAATCGCAGCACCCTAGGAGTGTGCAAGTATAACTTAACTTGTTCTCTTCATCCATCTACATTAAATTAGTATATTTTATATTTCAATCATAATTTCTGTAGGGCAAGGGCTTCTTTTTGTCCTCTGTTCAGGCCATGCTTAATGTCCAACTTAGTCCCAGTTTACAATAGAGATCTGCTAACACTAGTGCAACAAAGTGACATTTAGGATTCACTGAAACTCATCTCAAGGAATAATACAGCCCAGACTTGTATTTGCAATATCAAAACATTTTTATAAGCTATTTCAGTTTTGCAAACTTTGACTGTCAATGTAGACAGTTCTCATATCAGATTCTGCCTTTAACAACAAAAAAATGCCAAAAAAACCCTAAAACCCCAATCCAAAACCAGCTGATCCATTTCTAAAATAAAGCTAGAGCAAAAGACATTGACAACTAAAAGTAAAGTCAAAAGTGTTTTCAGAGACCTATAGCCACATAGGCTTCTAGCCTGCCAGGAGTCATCTTCCTGGAGAGAAAGCTGTTTAATATCCCTCTGAAAATTGTACCAAATCAAGTAAAAATCTTGACTCTTAGATGGAAGAAAGCAGTCTGCACACAGTACTGATGTCCTGGAGCTTTTAGCAGCCAGATTCCACTCTCACAGAGATGCTTAAGCCCTCCACAGTTGTGGGGGGGAGGGGGTATTTTGGTTTACCAAATCAAGTAGTCAAGGGTAAAGAAATGTTTGACTTAAGACTGTCCCTGTAATCTCACTGTGGCCTCCTTCAGTATGAGTTATAATACAGTCCTGTATGACTAAGATTTGAATTTCCAACACTGCAACTTAACCACTTCTGATTTAGCTCTGTGTCACTCTGCCTTGTGTGGGGGAGAAACACTTACATAAACCAAACAGTACCCTCAAGAAACTAAATCATCCATCCTGCATATTAAATAAAAACAATAGCACTGATAATACACATCTTGCCTTGAATTTTTTTGAAAGAAAACTTTGAAACAACATATAATTAACCTGAAAAACTTGCTGCAGTGAGAATATATAGAGGCAAATGTCTCATAATCATAACTGAAAAGACTGGAAGAAATTCTCCAATAAGAGTAATTAGGAAGAATATTGTAATCAGAAAAATGTAGGAAGGAACATCCCCCTTTCCTTGTAGTACAGTAGGATGCCCAACAAAAAATATACAACACCCATGGTCACTGGAAAGGAGTCAAAAAAACTTCCTCGTAGAAGAGTATGCCAGGGCTTTGGGTCCATCAGGAGGGCATGTAAAGTGCAAAACTAGAGATTAAAAAAAAATCCTTCTCTGTTAGCTCTGGGCACATAGAGAGTAGCTGGAAACACAGATCCCCTGGACTAGACCATGCAAGAGCACCTTTTTTTTTTTTCTCTAAGAGAATTTCAAGCTTGAAGGCAATCCAAACCCATCTGAAAAGCATGCCATCTTATCTTAGCTACTCATAGCCTGTTGGCAATGAACTCTTCACACATGACTGAGAGTAAAATCCTGAGTATCTTTCCCAGTCTACTGGGCTAGATGAGGGACCTGCCCCATCTTTCCCTAGTTCCAAATAGCAAAGAGCCCTTGCAACTAGAATGTTTCTCCTTGGTGGAGAACAGCCATTTAGCCACAGACATCATGACCTACTTTAATTCTTCAGAGCACACTGTCTTGCAAATACCTATCACACTGAGCAAGATAAGACGTTACCAAGCTCTGCTCCAAAGGAGGAGCAAACCCCTTCTCCTTTCTTTCCTTTTTTGTTGCTGTTGCAAAAATTAAAAAAAAAGACAGTCTTGCTGGATGAGTTCACTCTGCACATGTTCACAAAGAACCAGGATTTGACCCATTCTTGAGTTTCACCTTGGTTATTAAGCACGGTTTGAACAGATCCAGCTGCCTCCCAGGGTCAATCCATTGCCAGCAATGCATTATACTACCTCATGTGAATGGTAAGAGGAGAAAAGTCTGCTTTAGCATTCTGCTCCACAGTTTCTGGCAGGAGAGCCACACAACCTACTTTGGCCATGCTGTTGCCACAAACACAATAACTCTTTTGTGCCATCAAGCGATGGTCATGGGGTGTTATTAAATGAAATGACACAGTAAAAAGGGATCAATGAATTCAAAACTTCTTACTTTTAAATCCTATGCGTGGCTGGTTGCTGTGCATTCTACAGGAAAACATATTATAAATCAATTGCTCAAGAAAAACCTCTTCTGCCATCTCCATCTTGTGCACTGTAGGTTCCAGCAAAATCCTCACTGTTTGCTAGTGATATTTTATTTCAGGAGCTGAAACGTATTCTCCATCATCACTCTAATCTACAGCTACAGCTGGGAGAGATGTTCTCCTCTGAGAAGTAATTCACACACAGAAAAGTTCCCATTTGGTTTCATGCATTGCTATTTATCTATTTCAACACATGCACAGCAAATCCCCAGCCACACATTAGAAATGAAACCAGCCACCATTATTTCCCACAGGAAGACATGGAGTAAGACTCATACCCATCACATAAGGCTAACTCAACAGATAAACTACAAGGTTCAAATCCTGAAAAAAATTTCAAATTGTCCCAGTATCTTTTTCATGTATGGACAAATGTACTTGTCAGGTATGGAGTGAAAAATGCTCATCATTCAGCACTGGGAGAAGGATAAGTAGAAATATTTTATCTGCAGCCTCAAGCACTCCTTATCTGAGTGACAGAACTGTTTTATGAATAATAGGTTAGAAGGCAAAACCTCACCTCGTGTATATCAAGTAAATTAAAACTGGTGGAGCTATAACTATTTGTACCAGCCAAAGGGCTACTCCTGAAGGGAAGCAGTGACTTTGAGTGCCTATCATTACACTACTTTAAAGTTACTATAATTTGTTCAGAGTCAAAAGAATTACATCAGTGTAAAACTAGTATGATGGGCAAGAATCTCTCTCCATTTTTTTTTCCTGCTGTGCTTTTTAACTATAAAACTTCTGATAAAAACCTCTTTCACGTGACAAAACTGCTGGTGTACACTGTAGAAGTTATTTGGGGTGGTGAGGATTAGCCTGCTTGCAGGACAAATAGTGAAGAGACAGAACCTGCATTCAACCTGTAATGATAAAGTGAGACACTCGTTACACTCAGTTTCGAAAAATACGAGTAAATGGAAAAAGAAAGCCAAGACTTGATACTAAGTTTAATAAAAGGAAAAGCAGCTAAGACATTTTCAAAAAGGAGAAAACTAAGAAAATTTAAAGATCAGGCTGCCTGTTCTGCAAAACTTTAGTCAGTCTCTCAAGAATCACAAGACGCACTGAGCCTCTGAGTGGAGGCCTCTTGCCAACATTGCTTAACTCTTATCTGCTGGTTGTGTGCCAGCTTTCCAGCGTGGATGCCAGTAATTCATAAGGCAAATCACACACAGCAAGAACATAAAATCTCTCTGACGTGGCAAGTGGTAGTCAGACAATGGGTGACAGTAAGTCTGATGGGAATTAATGCCCTACAAATATCCTTATGTTTTAGGCATTATTGCAGATAAATAGTAATCTACTGAAATAGCAAAAATTATTTGTGAGAAGATATGATGAGGTTTAGCACAGTTTTGTCTCCTTCTGTCTTGGTCAGACATTTAGATGTGGAGGGCAGCAAAGCAACACTAAATACAGAGTCCTGCAACTGCAAGAAAACTGCTTGTGTAGCATCATCAAATACATATCCAGGCAGACTTTCTTCTTCCCAGGGTATGGGAGAAAAGAAATACTCTGCTTTTTTTGGCAACTACTTCCAAGCTGTTAAATAATAACCCATTAACCCATCACTATCAGGCTACCATGGAAAAGGTTATCATAGACCTATTAACAAAAGAGGGAATTGATGATGGCAGAAGATTAATGCAGCAATATGAATTTCAGGTATATGGGGATATATGTACACTGCCATTTGTCAATGGTATCAAGATCCCTACAGCCAGCCCTGGGGTATTCTTCATAAAGGAGAGAGAGAAGTAAATTCAAGCTAATGGGAAGATACATACCAGAAGCAAGTTCCAGAAAAGAGAATGTCTTTCTTTTATCAAAAGACTTTTAGGTATGCACACTACTGAAGCTTTCAACATCCTGAACTTCAAGGCAATTCTTTGCGACATTGTCAGTGCAGATTGAGAATAACATTTAGGTTCTGAGCGATGCACTAAAGACACACACTTTCATTCCGTACATGGCCTTGTCCAAACCAAAACTTAGCATCTTTTCTTGGGCCTACCCAATACATGCACTTCAGTAGCCCAGGGGGAGAGGATAGTGGTCGAACTACCAATTGTACAACCAGTATCTCAGCCCCCTGAAACCACAGAACACCAGCTCTGATCCCAGGTACACCTACTCAGCCCTTTGGCTTTCTGCAGCAACTGTATTAGCATCACTCAGCTGACCTTAAAGGCTTGTTTTCAGCTGTAATACTGGTCAAAGGTATTCCAACGACTAAGGCACAAATGTTTTTTTTTAAAAACAGTTCTCACCTCTGCTACAGATTTTTTTAAAAATCTGGGAGAAACTCTTCATTTCCATTATTAGTTCTAAAATAGCTTTGATAAACTGAGCATCTGATTGCTCTAGTTTCAAGAGGCCTGTCTGGAACCACCACCTCTCTGGTGCCAATAATTCACTGTGGGGGCCAATGGGGTAACTTGATAGCTGAGCATGTAATTGCAAGCGTGTAGGCTGCTGTGAGATCTATATGCAGCTAGGATTGTTCCTAAAGGTACCAACAGTCACCCCAGAGGTGACCCCCTAGACCAAACAGCATAGCCAAAAAGGTACTTCCATTTCGAGGCTACTGGGATCGGCCCTATACATAGAAGAGTCACTGCCACCAATATGTTTTATATATTTTCATCAATAGAATGAGAATTATAAATTTCACAGGTGTCTTGTGACACCGAAAAATAAAATAGGCATATGATATTCAGATACTATAACAACAGAGGTTATCAAGTACGTCATCTAAGCTATAAAAGCCAAAACTCTACCTATTGTCTACAGGCATTTAGTACTTAAAGTGTGGAGCTCTTGCGCAAAGCTTCCCCACGGTACTTGTCTTGCTGGTTGTTGCATCCTTAGAGTTGGCTGCACTGCTGTTGTTTTCCTTCCCATGTGATGGATGCAAAGTATTTATAGGTTCGTATTTACTAGTAGAACCAAATTAACCAAATAAAAGAAGCCCTCATATGTTTTACTGTGAAATTAACCATTTACTTGGAATAACAGGATGAAAAAAATAGCTCTGTTAGAATCTCATCTTTCACACTACAGCAAAAGTCAAATATCCTTCAAGTATACTGCACGTTAACCAAATAATAAGTCCTCTAAACAGCACATGATGTCCCTGAGAAACTACACAAAAGTACCGCTGATTGATCATGAGTCGTCCACAGAGAAAGCATATAAACCAAGGGCACAGTTTCAGCGGAATAAAATTAGATGTGTGTTAAACCTGCATTGTTCTTCCTGCCCTGCCTTGCTTCATTTCCAGGCATTCTACACAACTCATCCTGTTTATTCAGATGAGCTGTGAAGGGTCTGGAGGAGTTATTTTGGGATACTGCCCCAGACTTTTGGGATACTGAGGTGAAACACAACTCCCTTTATGTACTGGATTCTTCGTATGCTCTGTTTTTCAAATTCTATCTACTCAGACTATATTAGTGGAGTTATCTTGTTCCCTGATTTTAGTGAAACACATCCTTTTCCAGTTCAATAAATCATTTTCTGATGCGTTGGCCCATACTGTATCCAGTCGTGCTGTGGGAGATGTATCTGAAGTCCCTGGTCACTGGTGGAGATATCCTGCAGTCGTAGATAATGACATATGGTGCCCTTCAGCAGGGCTTCTCAGTCCAGCCTCACCACCTTTCTACTACCCCATCATCAGGAGCATCATGTAGAGCTAGTTGTGTTTAGCATATGCTGGCCTGGAGCAGGATAGTTCCTGCAACTCTGTAGTAAGGTACTAGCCTAGTGGAAGAGAACCGAGAGACGGGAGCCAACAGTACAAGACAAATGTGATGGAATAGCCAAGTCATCTTCTTTTTAGGAAACAGCAGCAGTATCTTCCTAGATGTCCAAAATATCTTCATTTTGTCACACAAGCCAATTGGGAAATACCTTTGTTAGCCCAGCATTTTTGCTACATTAAGTGACATTTTCTGTACATCTTTTGGTAGTAAACAAGACAGCAAGATGCACTCAGTTCTCTGAACTCAGATGTACTTAGTTCTCTGAACATTCTCCTATGGTATGAGGAGATGCTCTGATGCTATTAGTCTGACTTAGAGTAAGGTTAATAATACTTACTGATCATTAGTGGTAAACTCATTCCATAACACTGTTACAGGAAACATATGATCTATTTTGAGAAATATGAGTGTATGTTATGAAAAGCTGATAAAAAAAGAACAGCAGTTACTCCTAGAAAAAGAGCAAAGAAATATACGAAATTCTTAAGTCACTGTAATTGAAGACAGTATTGTACTCACGAAAAACTTTTGGTGTGACAATTTTTAAATATAGACACGTTTTCACAGAACCTTTATTTCTTAATGTCTTCTGCTGTAAGTTTTTACTGGGTTACATGCTATACCTTAATAATGCGCACTGTAAAGAGTCAAATAATTGCTTTCCTTTGCCTAGACATTATCTTATTTGTACAATTTTAAGTATTATTAAAGTGAAGGTTATTTCTGGGAGATATTTTTTAGTATTCAGCTTATCCAAGTTCACTTCTACAATTCTTGAAGTGACAGAACAAGCTATGGCATGAGAAAAACTTCTCTGGAACAGCAAGAAAATTAGACAACCAGGTTTATCCAAAAAATAAGGCAGCAGTAAAGATATAGAACATACTAATGAAATTCTCTATCATGTGCTGCTTCCACACGTGATCCAAAACTTGTGTATCTTTTAAGTGAAGCACTTAGAAAGGTCATATTTGGTGATGCCAACAAAGGTGAAGGACAGCAGAACGGTTCAGTGTTTGGGAAATGATGTATGTCTCATGGAAGGGAAGGTTAAGTGAGTCATAGCTTGGCTGCAAGACCAGGAGCTGTTGGTGGTGGGCAAATCACTCCTGTCAAGATGGGCTGCTCCATCTGACACTGGGTCAACCACTGTGTCTCCTTGGTGAAAGAAGCTAAAGAAGTCAACAGAAAGAGTCAGAAAACTAGAGGAGCTACCCTTTCTTGGTCTAGGCACTGAGACACTGCAGGAAAAAGACTGTGTGACCATAATTAGGTACAGCCAGGTAATCAGAAATTATCTTTGCATCACAAACCCATTAAGGGAGATGATGAAGGTAAGGCAGACAATAGAGGTTATTGCATTTCTTGCTTTCTGCCATCTGACTTTTCAGTGTCATTTGCATAATTTTGCTATAAATAGTTTCTGTATGTATGTATACATATGGAACTAAGACTACAATACCTTTTAGTGTTTAATAATCCATTTATTCTTCTAAAGGAAAATGAGGAGAAGCTGCACTGCTCTGCAAGACAAATATTTTCTAATTCATGAGGTCCAAAAACCATCAAATTCATGTTTGCAATATTCTAGGGCATCAACTCTTCCTCCCTCCACACATACATTATGATAAATACACTAAATTTCTCTCCCAGCAATTTTGTTCCCAGTAACTTCTGACATAACTGATTGCAATTACTGTATGATATTGAGTTCTAGCAAGATTAATCGGTTTGATTAGAGTTGGTGAACTGTTTCTAGACAGACATTGTATATGAAAAATACAGGCAATTTTTTTCCTCACTAAAAATCTACAGAATAAACATGCTTTATGTTTTAAATACTCATTATTTGAAATTATGGAGCAGATGGTATATATTGCAGCATACTAAAAAATGGTTAACCCTTTAATCTTGCTGTGGCCGTTTCAGCTGCTGATTTTCAGTGTGGACAGCTATCCAAGATACCCTCCATCACCCAGGAAACTTTCAGAGCCACTAAGAAGAGCCTCATGCACTTTTTGACAGGGGAACCCTCCAACAGCTGTAATCTGGTACCTTATTTCAAGCTGACTTGTGAACAAAGTTTTGCTGCCAGAAATGTTGGGAGGTGGGAGAAGGACTATGGGAAAGAGAAGGTGACTCCTGCTTTGCTGAAGACCGTGCTTTGCTAGATTACCAGCAGCCCCTGGAGCTGCTCTGCCTCTGTGTTTCAGCTTGACACTTCTACTGGAATTTGACCAGGTTTCTGCTGCTCAGCCTCATTGAAGGAACTTCTCAATCCCCACTGGGTCTACAGACAGGGAAATGAATTCAGAGTTTAAGTCTGTTTCTGCAGCAGCACTCACAAGCTGGAAGAGACCTTCCCCACAGACTAGTAAAAATGTGGCAAGCTGCACACAGAGTGCTGTGGTGTATCCCAAAGCACCCTCAGCATAGTTCTACCAGCAGCTGCTTTCTGAGCTATTAAAATATTGACCTTGATCAGGGTCTTTTCTTGAAACGTGCTTCTCTTCATTCTCAATGAAAGGCCAGGTCTCACATTCTGCTTGCTGCTATGTACACCTTACAGTGCTGTTTGCCAAGTGTGTCCCAGAAAGACTAATGATGTTTAAAGTGCTTCATACATATTTGGACACAATATTTTCATGGTAATCACATCTAGAATTCAGACCACCCCATTAGATGGCATTCTTCAAGCAGAAGAATAAATACCTACCAGTGAAAATGATGGACAAGGCAATGTAGAGCTTCATGAACGGCTAATTTCTCTGCATCTTTTTAATTGCAGTTGCAATTTACACAATTGTAATTTATAATATACATAACAGGATTTCTAAATTTATCTCTTCTGATGGAGCCTGGACCATTGTTGCAGAACTGTGCAAGAAGCTTTGATTCATATCAATTTTTGACCTATGTGAACTGACAAACTAGAGCCATATTGTGTGCTCTGCCACTGTGCACATGCTATTACTGGGAAGGCTGGGGAAGCTGTATCATGCCTCTCCATCCTAAACATTAGCACTGCCCAGTGCAGCATGTGTTCACTGAATTAAAGGGTGCAGCAATGCTGACATAGATTTCTTGTCCAATCCCAATTCTTTGCACACCTTCCTGTAAATCACAACACGCAGAGGCTGTCACTGCAGAGACCCTGCCAACTTAGATTAGATGATGCCAGTATAACAGACAATAGCGCCACAGGGCAGGCCAGGTCCCCAGCAACGTATGCAGTAGTGAAACCATCACCAGAACTGCCTATCTCAGCAGGGAAACGACCACAGATTGTATATGGGACATACCATTAGAGTTAATGCACCTGAAAATAACACAAAGGGAAACTGCAGTTAAGCAGCAAAATGGAGGAACTAGAAATATGATTCAGTAATAGCCAGATAAAGCTGAAACTCCCTAACCCGTTCCAATCCATTAAGCTTCTTCGCTCTCCTTGATGACCTGTATAAGGGAAAAACACTGAAGCACCAGACAGCTCCAGCATGACCTGTTTTGTTAGACGGTCCTTGTCAGAGAGGTCAGCCAATGCATTTGCTCTCCCATCTCTCATTTGGTTTGAAGGACAAGACAAAATTTTCCTGAAAGGTAAGAAAAGTACAGAGGCAATTGTTGGGAAAGGGTTTAGGCATATTGAGGAAGTAGAGCATTCATATTTTTCTTTAAGAGCAGATGAAAGCTCTTACTCCTCCTTTTCTCAGCTATTGCAATTCTTTTCCGGTTACAGTCTATTTTGGTTGCTTTCATTGTTCTGGAGGACTTGACCTAGTAGCCAGGCAGTAAACATCTGCATTCCATCTCTGTTCTCTGAAAAACATCTGTATTGCCCCCTTTAACTCTCTACTTCCTGAGAAACTTCTGGCATTATCACTTAGGCCCAACATGCAGAGCAGAGCTCTGTTAAAAGACAGAAATTAAAGCAGAAGCTTGTAATTCAAAGCAAGGTGTGCTGTCTCACAGGTGCTTAGGGCTTACCAGCCTGAGCCCTTTCAAAGGCATAATAGTGCTTTTATCTATCGCAGACAGAATCACAGAATTGCTGTGGTTGGAAAAGACCTTTAAGATCATCAAGTCGGAACATTATCTAACTTTACCAGGCCTATACTGTTCAAGTAAACACTTTAAGATTTGTGGATGATGAGAGATCATCAATATGTCTATTTTCTTCCACAGATGCAGCAGTCAATGTGATATTGTTACGTGCCAACAAGGATCTATGCCACACTGTGCTGAAATTCAAACTTGTGCAAGATGACTTAAACGAATTCCAGGTAACTGAGGATATTATTGCCTTCCCAAGTGTAAAGTGACAATGGTGTCAGCTCCTCGGAAAAGGAGGAATACATTAGCAGCATTTGAGCTGCTTCAGGGACAACAGTGTACCACAAATGAATCACAGTGCAAAGCCTATCTTTTATATATGTGCATCCAAGGCCTCAAGAGATGGGACAGTGAGAAGTAGAAAGACTGAGTGCATAAGTGTGCATGAGAGAGGAGATGGGGATATATGCTAGCTCACATGGTAACAGGAAAGGATCAATATCCTTCCTTCAGAAACACATTCAGAAATTCTGTTGCTAAGACAAAGAGGTAGGAAGGTCTGTCAACAGCTGAAAAAGCTCTTAACTATACTTATGCAGAATTTTGTGGTAACCTAAACTGTTTTGCATGACTTTTGCTAAGTATGTATTTTGTCAATGAAGTCTGCTCAGAAGATTCTCTGGACCAGCACCCTGCCTAATTTTCACATCCACATGCTGCTGTATGGATTGCAAGCCCTGATCTGCACACTGATCCGGTACTTCTGGATGAACAGAATTTGAGTACTGGATTCACGTTTTAAGAGAGCATAGGCATCACCACATCTCTCTAGGTGAAAGGAAATAAAAGAAGTCTCTCAGGATGGTGAAGTCACATCTTTAATGCATTTACAAAGTGCAAGCTTGTAAACAAAAGGACTGACTTTCTTTGAGAAATATTTCTGAGTAAAAAATTGAAGCTTAGGCTTCTGTATTGTGCACTTAGTCTTGAGTCAAGCGAGAGTGATCATGGAGAGCAATAAAGAGCAGTCTTACAAACAGCAATGCGGTCTGGAAAAACAAGGTCTATGAGGTAATAAATAAATAAATAAATAAAATATCGACAGGGGCTGTAACTAAAAAAGGGAATACAAAAGGATGAAAGCTACATAATTTTGCTCTTAAATCAGAGAGTGATGCACATTCTACGTTCAGGAGTTTTGAAACTGGCCAGGCCCAGATCCTTGGTGGCACAAATAGCATTTTTTTCACTAGTGTGTTCTTCCAATTTGCATTCATTAAAGACAGAGAATGAACAGAACTATCTCATTTATAACTCATGGCATGTGGACACCCAAGACTCCTCTACTTTATATGCTTTGTCAGTGTAAATCAAAATCATCTCCTCTCAAGAGCGCATCCATAAGTTTAATAGGTTTGGCAGTCAAACTCCTTCCCACTCCACGTGGATGAACAGCAACCACCAAAGCTGCACATACCCAGAGCTTGGGGTTATGACTATTTTTTCTAATGTTTTAGCACCTCTGACTCAGGCAAGCAGGATCCAGTTCCCTGCTCAGTCACAAATCTTGTCCATGGCTTTGGCAAGACAGTCATCCTCAGAAACGGCTGTCTCCACACACTCTGGACCAGCCCACTCACACCGAGATGTGTCCTGCGTTTCAGAGCCTGGGCACAGACACTCCCCACAGGTTCCCTTTGCTGCTACATGAAGAAGGGCCTCCTTCTGTGGGAGCTGTGGCTCCAGCACAGACCCACAGCCCTGAGAGTCATCCAAGGACACAGCAGAGGTGAGTGTGACTGAGGAGCAATTTGTGTTGGGTACTGCTGCAACGGGGTAGGATGGGACGAGCTACAGCCCTGCTCTGAGCTGGAAGTGAAGACACAGGTCACAGAGTGACACAGGTTTTGTTAGCAAGTGCCAAAAATCACTACTGACATCCATCCTTTCCTCCCTAGCTCTCCCACAAAAGCCCACCATCTCTCTCTGTTTACCCAGTCCTTGAGCAGAGATCAGACCCCCATGGCCTGCCCAAAGACCAGCTTTCCTAGTCTCCATTAGCCCCACAGAAGCAGTGTCCTTCCCCAGTTGACCAGGCACATAAAAGGGGGCCATCTCTTGCTGCCTGGGACCATAAAACAAAGAGTACCTAGAAGAACCATCCAAAGCAATTGTGCAAGAACAGCAAAATTATTCTACCTTGAAGAATAAAGTTAGAAATTTTTTTCCTAAGAAGTTCCTGGATAAAGATGATGCTGAAGTCCCCCCATGTGTTAGGGACTCTGCTTCTCAGTGGCCGAGGAGATGAACTTGCTTTGCTAGGAGCTGGCTGTAGTCATGTTCAACAGCTTTGAAGGGTAACTGCCCATGCAGTGAGTATAGCTGGTGTGGTCCAGGCTCTGGTGTGGCTGGCTATCGAGGAGGCTCAGGTTGCTTTAGAGCTCAACCAGAAATGCCAGAGCTGTAAGTAAACCTAAGAAAGCCAAGAAGACCACTGTTACAGTTGTCCAAGGCATCTTTCCCTTCACTGTTTCAAGACTAAGGCAAGCTGTGGTCCTTGGACAGGGCTGTGTAGGGAGAAAACGGCACGGGATTTTTCTGAAGGATCGCAATGCTTTAAATTCTCACGTTCTCTTATCTGCCAAAACTGGAAGTCAATTCATTAGTGTAGTAACAATAGCCATAATCATATGAAAATATTTTTATTACTGCCATATTATTTTATTTGTAAGAATAATTATACTTCAAAATATTACTATATTATTGAGTTTTGTTATTGTTTAGCTTAAGGGAAGCTGGGGCACAGAGACATGGAGAACTAAATCCTTCAAGCTTCTCAGGCCCATTGCCACTATTGAGTGAATTACTTTGCCCTATAACCAATGTTTCAAAGCACCATTAAAGGCTTGGTGAGAGTGTGCACACATATACACAAGGGGAAGGAACCTTTCCAACAAACTGTCTGAAATTAGAGGGACACAGACAGAGCTGCAACCCAGCGAGGTTTTATTTATTGGCATGGCTGTATTGCCAAGAAACAGTTGCTGAGCAGCCTCTCCTGGTAGAAATGAATTACTGCTTTTCCAGAAGAGAGGGTTCAAAGGGTTTAACTCCAGCTATAACCACTGCAACAAACTTTTTCTCTATCACTCTACCATGCTGCCAGTGAAAATCTGAATTACAGATACTTTCTAGCAAATAATCTGTTAAGTTGAATGAATGTTAAGATCCAAGAGTATCTTTTCATAAAATCAGGTATCTGAGAAGACAAATCATCCCATTGCTGTAAACAATTCATGACCTACAATGTCTCACACTCCGCACACTTCCACGTATAGAATCTAAAATCCCTTTTAAAGCAAACACTTAAGGATATTCATCCTTATTATGAAAAAAAACTTAAGTATGTGTATTACTAACTTTAATTGCATTCTATTTAATTGTTCTGCTGAATCTAACCATCATGCCTTGTGGACACTGAAAATTTTGGGTTTTTTAACCATGTAGAAACAATTACAGCATATAAAATGCACTTTCTAAGCTACACGTGGTGTAGATAAAGCAAGTTAAATCCAGATCTGTACATGTTTTAATGTTATTGAATCTTTGCCAGTCTCCACACAATCATCTGAGCTACTGGCAGAATATGACTTTTAAACCAATTAAACTAGTATCACAAGTGGCATCAAAACTGCAACAATATCATCTCACCAAGACAGTACAGTATTATTTATCCCAGTACAAATGGAGATGTAGGCAGCATAGAAAGCATTGTTTGAAGGTGCTATCAAGGTTTTCCCTAATAAATGAATGTTGAAAAAATGAAAATAAGAAAGGAGATCAAATCTTGCAACATTTTTGTCACAACTAACTAATATACTGTAGTAGCACACGGTAAATTAGCACATTATGCGTATCAGTGTTGACTTAGTAAACTCCACAATTAGAGACCGGTGAGATAATGAGATTTCTTCCATTACTTAAAAAGTGAAGAAAAAAAAGGAGAAAAATTTAAGAGATTGCTTATTTGTCTTTTGGTTAGCAGAAAACACACCTTTGAGAGTGAGTTTGATAATCAAATATCAAACTGGATTTCCCAAAGCAGTAACAAATCATATCTTACTATGACAGATAACAACAGTTACAAGTGCACATAGGCAGTCTGCCTATGAGTTGGTGAATTCTCTTTCATTTCCCCCAGAGAGTGAATGAAGAGGTAAAGATAACTGACTTTTGCTGAGGCCAGTTTCCCACATATTTCTTTCAAGGACTGCCGGTTTGTCCTGCCCCAGTCAGACTTTTCCTCCACTCAGTTGTTCTTTCTCCTTTAGCTGCGTCAGGACACCTGGATCTGCAGATGTCTGATGAACTGAATCAGGAAACTGATCCAGATTAAAAATCAGAAAACCGTTAATTATCCACTTTCTATTCTAATTTACTACATAGGCACAAAACTAGGTATCCTGGCACAGTTTAGGAGACAAAGTAAGACAGGGATGGAGTAGCTGCTGGAAAGAGGGATAAAGGACAGCTTAAGCCACTCTATGACCAAAATGTAAATGCATACAAAAAAGGACAGTATAATTTAATATGAAATACACAGACACAAGGAGTACTTTATCTCAGGCAAACCCCAGCTGCTTATTAGAGATTATATTTTTCTGGAGATAACAATTTTGTCATCAGTTCCAAGTGTTTCAATACCTCATCAAGATTATTAAGAAATTTTTGCAGATTAAAGACATGGAGAACAACATTTGATTCTAGCAGAACGGCATCCCAACAAAAACAACATATTTGTCAAAAAAACCCACACCATTTCTTCAATTGCTGGGTAAAAGTGAGCTACAACATTTTCCACCTAAAACTGCCCTTAGCATCAACCATAGATCTTGATTGTGATTATCCAGCACCCTCTGTGTCCTGGCCCAGTAGAGCTTATGTGTTGTCCTCTACACAGATAGTTTCTACCCCACAAATGATACAGAGGATGGAGTTTGATTTATAAAGACAATATTAGTTGCCAGTTTTTATGTAAACAAGAGTGACTCTGAAAATACATTTCAAACTTTTGCATTATAGTGACAGCTGGTATTTCTGGAAACACTTTGTAGAGAAATTCAGGATTTTGACATATCTAAGGAATGTAAATTCTTGCTGCTTGGAACTCAACACAGCAGACTTGATCTTAAAGAGAAAGTGATCTGAAGAAGAAAACAGCTTTCAGCAAAGCAAACAGACTCAGTCATGTGGAAGTTCCCCTGGAGACTAACAGAACTCTGTCAAAATGCTCCCAGTTCTTTGCCTTACTCAAGCAGGTCCTTCAATTTTCAAACAGTAAAGAATTTGAAGGAGTCTTCTCTTTCAGTTCTCCTCAAATTCTCACATGACCCCTACTATAAATAGGCAGGGACACAGTTGTTTGGTTTTTTTTTTAGTTCTATATGCTATATGCTTCTAGAGGTTATTTCAGTAGCTGAGAACACAAGAGAAGGTACAAGCAGCAGACAATGCTGGGACCAACAGCTGCTGGCCCGCTGCCTGCCTTGCATGGACAGCAATGCAAAATCAGAGCCCAAGCATCACAGAGTGTTGCAGAAGGCTAAGCCCAGGTTGTTTATCTTCCTGTGCAATGCAACAGTCATACACAATGCAGGACAAGAACAGATTTTCTATTTTTTTAGACAAGAACAGGACAAAATCAGTTTCTTCAATTGGGATTTTACAGGAAAACCAAGGTCTACTGTTTTGCCTTGCTTGCTCTGGCAGTTTAGACCTTCCCTGACTCACATCATGGCTGAAACATTTCCTTAGAAAAGGGGGTAATCTGATTATGTTACAGATAGGAAGGAAGCTGTGCGCTTCAGTCCCTGCACCTGATGGACCTGGCCCTGGACCCACTGAGGGTAGCAGTTAGGGCTGGTTCCCCAAAACACAGAGGAAGCTCAGAAAGGCCCCATTTTCCTACCAACAGAGACCAACACTGTCTGTGTTTTGGAAACAAACATCTCTGTCCTTCCTTAGAAGGGCTGGATGCTTATACACATAACTTCCTTCTTGGCTCTTCAGTCTCTGTTCAGGCAGATGAACTCACTTTACTGTCCTTTCCCTGTATTAACTTCTCTGCAGAGATGAGCTTTGCAAAAGCAACAAGTATTAAGAGCAATCAGTAAGCAACTCCTAAAATGTGTAATAAACCCAAACATTTTTCAAGTCTTCAAAGTTAATTTGAAAAATCTACTTTTGCTTTTCTCTGCTTGCATGGTAAGCTTAAATTCAAGCGATTGCCCACAGGGTAGAGTTATAGATCAATTCATTCAGACACAAGGGCACTTAAAAGCAAAGCTCAGGTGTGGCAGAAATAAAGATACTGCTCCTCTTTATTAATCACCCTTTCTGGCCTTTTCTGCATCTTCACAAATATCCATTAAAAATTAGTCTTGGGGCTTCGTGCTTAACAGGAAGCAGCATCAGTAAAAATTCAGGCCGAGGACAACAAGGAGAGACGGTTATGATGAAAATTGCATTTGAAAACCTTTTCTATTAACGTCAGTGTGGGTCTTCGCATTAAATGATATGAGAGGCTTAGGGCAATGACGTAGAGGCATTAATGGTTAATGTAGTGGGACGTGCTCCTTTATAATTGCCTCCTGTCATTTCTGCAGCGTCTGTGGGATATTGCAAAGAGACAGGGCCCAGTTTACAGTCCTGTGTCAGTGGATCTTCTCAAAATTGGAGTCATTTTTATTTTGAACGAATTGTCAGACCCGTTGTATTAAATTTACCTGGAGGTGCATCATCGCTGGTCAGGAAAAGTTAAAAAGGGGCTACATGGCATTAAGTCACAGCTTTTAAGAAATTAGAACAGCAAAAATAGAAAGCTGTGCCCTGGGACCATATTTTTGGCTGGTGTGAATGAAATTCAGCTGTCAAGTAAGAGGGTTTGCCTCCAATGGAGTTGGTATAATTGCTCCCCACTCATTTACATCTGCCACATTTGGCCTGTTGACTGTTCTGAAGAAAGTTAAGTGCTCAGAGGCAGAAGTGACATGGAAAGAAACAAGAGTAAACACCATTACAACGAGGTACTAAGCAACTCAGAAAGGTCAAGAGAAAATAGAACTCAAGGGCATCACTGAAAGCCTCATGATTAAAATAAATACCCTTAGTGCTTTAAAAGACACTTCTGGCACTGAGTACACAAGGACAGGTCATACTGACAGTAAAGCATTTTATTTTACTGAATAATTCCAGGAAATATTTCAGAACTGTTAAACATTATTGAAGAGATAAATGATACCAGGAATTGTATTTCCTAAAAAGTTGTATCTGTATAAAGAACCTGTTTATACAACTGAGCACTATTTCTATCCTCTCATGTTGTACTTATTACCTTTCCATCCACAGTACCAAGTGTTTGTGCACATGTCTGTCAGATGCACATACACCCACATGTATCTATCCATCTATCACTGCCAGGTCTACATACGGTCTGGCTTTCCATCAGCTGCAATGGGCCCAGTAGCAAACCATACACCTAGCGATACTCATGCTATCTAGCTATCTACGGTCTTATAAACACTCTCACAGCATACCCTGCAACATTTCTGTTGTGCTGGTTCAGC
>VZZY01011573.1:0-30818 GCA_013400335.1 Eurystomus gularis
GTGACTACATCATAGCAGTCGTGGTATTTTGGTCTTGTTAATGCCAAAAGTTCTCCTAATAAAAAAGACAATGGCTATTGTTGTGCTGGTAGTTCATATGTCTACTTAATAGGTTTTTCAAAAGCCTTTTTTCATCTATTGAAAAGTTTTGGTAGGTATACTCAATATTAATAAATCAATTGATAAAACCCAAGAGATATGACTGATCCAAAACCTGCCATACTCAGTGTGAGAACTAAAACCAACAAACCTCAAAGCACTTGCATGGTGTTTTTTAAACCTTACATGGCAAAGTGACATGTTTCAGGAAGCAAGACCATGCTCAGACAAGTGCTGGTTACAAAGCAGTTCCATGAGCTTAATACCAAGACAAAATACAGCGAAAGACAAGAGTATAGGCACCTTTCAGTATAACATTATGTTACAGAAAATACCAAGATGCCTCACCTACAAAGTTTTTAAACATATGCTGAAGTCAATGAGACTGAAGCTTGTGCTTGTTTTAAATTTAATTTATGGGTATCACTATGTAAATGTGGACCATTCGGCAGTAAGCTGTACGTGTCTCTCAATTTTGAACCTCCTGTCATTCTGACTTCAAAACAGACCTTCTTATTACTCAAGTAAGGAGGAATAGAGCACTCCTTTCCGTGTCTTGTTTCATTCCCTGTTATTAAAATCAATTGTTTTCCTGTGTTGATTTCACTTTCCTTTCTTTCCCCGAGCTCTAATTGGAAAAGGCAACTTGATCAATGAGATATCAAAGTGAAATAGAGTTCAATCTCCTATTCTATGACAGATTGTGCAGAGTACTCACCTCAGCCCGTGGAGCTGCCATGCGGTCAAAAACAGGCACTTGAGGGGAAATATTTTTACTGAAAAAAAGGAGACAACAGGGAGGTAAATACATCTTTCTAGTCATCAAAAATATTACACAATCAGTAGTACAGTGTCTGCATTTTTATTATTTAAGAAGCAGGCAAGCCATAGATCACTGGAGAAACTGTATGAGGACCTGTGTGCAGCAGTAAAGAAATACAGATGCAACAACATTGCCCTAGTTCTCCCAGTTTCCATGCAGAGCAGCAGTTATCTGATGGTGTCCGCTGCTGAAAACAGATGGAATTTTCGATACAGTCAGTATCGTGGACCTCTCTTCCACAGCACTGCTCAGTCCCCCTACTCTGCCTTCTGGGCATCCCTGTTTCTAGCATTTATGACACTCAGTTTAAACTCTGCCATCACACACACATTCCAGGAATGCATACAGATATACAGGTTTTGCACTGTTTGAGGTAAGTGAAAAGGAAGTGGGTTCATCTTTGCTATGTTGAAAGGAGAATTAATTTTTCTGAAGGGTAATGAAGTATGATGTCTATTTAACAGTTCTCCAAATGGGTGTTAATCCTGCTACGTGGACAGGAATAAATTAATTATTCAGTTTCCTTTAATGTCTGAACCAGATCTCATTGAATTCAGTGCCAAAACTCACATTGACTTCAGTGGTGCAAGCCTATGTCCTTAAGCTTGGCCTGTGTATTCTGCACATTATTATAGATATTACCTTTAAAGAATTATCAACAGATAGAGCTGAGCAGCATTTGTTTAAAAGCAAGCTATATTCTTATTTTGGAAGATTTCTTTAATGCGAATACCACATCCACTTTAAAAATTTGAGAATATTGAAAACAATAAATACCCTGTGATCACTCCACCACAAAGATTCTCATATTAGGACTCCATGGATTCACCTGGGAAACACAGTGGTGATCCTAATTTCTCTCTCCCCCCTAAACCGGACAGCATCTCTTACATCAAGCAATGCCAAAAAAACATGTCAATCTCTTACACTCGGCGTGTCCGTGGGCGAAGCCGTCTCAGTCTGTGAGGCACCTGTTCACAATCAAAGTCTGAATGGTAGAAGAACAGCCGTACCTCTTCATCCATCAACACCCAAACGGGTAGGCAGAGTAGGTTCTGTGCCAAGAGCAAGTAGGAAGCAGAGTGTAACAGTGGGAGAGACCAATTCTCTATTTATTTACATCTAACAAATACGCCTCTCTGACCTACAGGATCATGAAGGATATTCATTACTGCCAGAAATCTCCCTCCTCTCCCTTCTCACGCAGCAGGACATGGCTGAACAGCTGACAGTTTCTCCTGTTTTCTCCTGGAGTTGGCCAATGTATTGCCTCACTCTTTTTGTGCTTGATTTATTGCAGAAGGAGTAAATTGCTCGTTGTGTCTCCCTTCAGAATATGAATGAGTATGGAAAGAAGGTGATCTTAAAGTGCTGGAAGTCTTGGCCAGTGCTTCAGACTTTTACTGATTTAAAGTCACATCTTCAGTTAACCAGCACACAAAGAATTTCTCTACTTGATGTTACCAACTGTGTCCTCACTGTAGAGCAGGTATACCCAGAAGCCAACCCTACTGTCCTTGTCCCTTAGGTGCACATACCAACTCCACATTCACACAACACCCAGAGATTCACTATTTCCTCATACATCTTGGGTTTGGGTTGGGGTTTTTTTGTAAGGATATCTATCCATATATGAAGGCAGGGAGTGGGCCCTTCTAAAACTGCATACTCTAGGAGCACCTACAGTCTGAACAATCTGGCAAAGAGGACTGCAGGTTGTCCCATGGTGTGGACGCTATATCTTCATAAAAAACAATACAGAGAGAAGCTGGTATCTAGGACTGCAACAGTACTGTCTCTCTTAGCTGATTCCAAAGGGCAAGTTATCTGCAGTGCTCAGTGCAATCTCTACCTTTAAATTAATTTTTACCTTCATGTAGACATTTAGAATAGGAATCCTGTTCTCAGCAATTTCCCTTTTGGACCCAACATAAACTTTTCCTGGAAAATATAAAACCTGTGACAGTTATTGAAGAAAATTTAATAGTAATAAAAAAGAAGGCTGTCAGAGAAATTAAGTGATCAGGAGAAAGTAGGATGTCCAAGAAAATACATAATTTCTAAAGCATTTTAAGTTTATAAATGAACTTTACAACACTTGGAAGGACTGCCAATAGAACTTGACTTCTCCAGCATCCATAGCTGGGAACTAGTTCCCTGTCACAACTACTTCCCTACAATGCACTCCTCTTTAGGACAGCCTGGGGCTGAGAAAGCTGCTAATCGTGCACAGATTTGGTACTGACAGCTTACCTGGCAATATGGGGAGTGTGCAGGTAAAAGGGCTATTTTTGCTCTCTGGCCCATATCTCTCCTCTAGTATGGTGTGCAGGGCATAGAACTGACGATAACGTCGGAAAATCAGGTATCTGCCACCACCTTTAACCTTTACTTCAATGACAAACATCTGAAACAGAGAAGGGGGATGCAGGCTGATGTTCATACTTCTATATACTTACCACATGGAAGTGAGGCATACAATAGGAACATAAAATCAGTGCTCTGGTAGTGGGAATATTGTTTTAGGGGCAAGTGGAAAGCTAGCCTTCAGTTAAACATCTGCAGACTTAAGTACTAGAAAATAAGTTAGCATCAGACACTGTGGTGTATGTGTGGGTCCAGCTTTCCCATGGATCACATCCCTGTGGCTGCTTTCCATTACATACTGTTAAAAGGAAACCTGAAATGACTAGATGCTGCTTTATGCTTGCACACATTCCCTCAGTGCCAAAACATATTAGAGAAGTAAATACAAATATTTTATAGTAGGATGCTTTGGATATCTAAATCTATAGACAGACATCTAAATGAATTGATTTTCAAAGTTGAAAGCATTCATACTTCTTTTTTACTTTAAAGTACACAGTTTCAGAAATTATGGTCTGGCCTCCTCCAACCACTATCTTATTTCTTATCTCTTGCCAAAATTGCTTTTCTTTGAAGGAGCTTGTGATTTGCATGCACTGACCTCTGAGTCACATTGCAGCCAGATTCTTCAGAAAACATAGAGACAGAGCAACTAAATGTCGCTATATTCCAGAGTAAAACCTGCATACTGCAGTGGGAAGATTTTATGAGCAACATGTCCAGCAAAAGCAGCACAACATGCAGAAGTCAGACTGAGCTGGTCTTGGGCAAACCCCCTCTTCAGAACATCTTGCAGGTCTTTTCCCTACTATTCCCTTCCTGTGAGCTCCTTAATGACTAATTAGTATGCTAGCTTCTGTGGAGATGGAAGCATCCTAACCTGCCGGTACCAGGGAATAATGAAGACAAGACCCTGCCCTTCTACCCTCTTTGAATTCCTTTCCCACTGTCTTCACCAAAGGTACAACACTCTAACAGGGAACAGGTCAGGAGTTAGGTAAGAGTTTAGACAGCAAGCAGTGTTAAAGGATACCTCTGTCACATTTCACACAGACAATGGGTGAATTTAGACTACATTTAGACTAATTTTAGACTAAACCTGTGATAGACTAACCTCCATGCTAGAAAAAAGAAGCACTGATAAGTTTTCTGCATGGAACTATTCTTGCCAAAAAGCAGCTACACCCGATTGACTGCATTTTGCATCCCACAACCAGATCAGTCACAGATGAGGGCATATAGAGACAGCATAAATCTCTCTTCTTACATAATAATTAGTAAAGCCTTTCTTCTCTTCAATATCTGCAATGTTAGCTGAAACAGGTACATCATCTGGAAGCTGGTCAAAATCACTGTGAAGCAAGAACAAAAGACTTAGGTTACTCACACTGATATTAGCTTTTGGAGGTCTCTATGCCATACAGAACAAAGACAGTTAGGCAACATCACATTATCTAGTGTCAAAACCAAGAGATTAGAAACTCATGGTGTCATTTTCTTCCTCTGGAGGTCTGATCTTGAGATGTCAATTTTCTGTAAGTTCAGCACAAGCCAGTGGCCATTGTGAAGATTCATCATGCCTGAAAAACATCCCTATCATTCCTAGGCTTGCTAGAGTAGCAAGACTACAAAAGAAACACTGGAGCTGGTAAGCTTTTCCTGAGAAATCTGATCAACTGTAGACGCAGACTTAATCCTTCCTACAGTATCTAGTAGACTTACAATAATAAGTCTGCAGCAGTATCTCTTATTCTAAGGAGATCATTATATAACATGGTTTATGCTGTTATTATCACTGCATTATTATTAGGAATAGGAAACAGTTCTAAGAAAAGAGCTTGTTGTGCTATGCGTTGTAGAAACTGGCAGCACAAAGCTAATTCCTAAAAACCTTTCACTCTATGTGTAAGATGCATATAATGTACCTTATACATATAAGATGAGAAACTTCAGAAGGATAAGCACAAACAGAAAAAAAAAAAGCAAAGAAACAAAGACATAGTATTGTTCTATATCATAACTAGTGGTGCCCACACTAGCTCTTAAAATGTTGTCAAGTTTTCTTGTACAACAGTAAAGCAGCCTCTTACAGAGACTTTGAAAAAAGAAAAAGTAGCCTAGCAAATATTTATAGGGATACCTCCCAGTCACAGGACATAACCTGAAGAAAGCACAAAGATACTTGTTTAAAAATGTCCAAAATAGGTGAAGGAACACATGACAATGGGCAAGGTTAGAATAAGCTTTGCAGATCCTAGAAGGTATAGGATTTGAAGCAAGTAAGAAGGAAGGATCCCTGCAGGAACACCTGAAGAGCAGCCACATGACCACACTCTTATGTTACTTGTCTGTATTGTCCACACAATAAAATAGCATGCATTGGCAGGTGCGTTTTCCTCTGGGACCTTCTCCTTGGTTCAACATCTTTGACAAGCAGCAGACAAATTCGCATTTGCTTCAATTTTACAACTCCATGTTGTTAGAGTGATATTTGTATTAACACTTTAGTAAAAAGGGTCAAGAATGAGGAATAAAGGATAACAAGTGAGGTAGCAAGAAAGAAAAACTTTAAAAAGGATAATCTAAGAAATGCCAAGCTGATGTAATGTTTCATATTCTGATAATACAAAAAAATAGCAGTTGGCTCAGTCATTTCTGCTAGGAGAATATCGCAAGCAGGCGCTTCCATAATGTGTGGCCCATCTGGTAGGCTGAAGTAATGATGCAAAGTCTTGCAATAGTTTGCTGTACGAGGAGAATGACATGAATCAGCACCACCCACAACACCGTAAATACTACCACTTACTGTGAAGAGGGATGTGGCTATGGAGATGAAGGGATATAATTAGTCATATCACAAACACTCATATCACAGACTCCAGCAAAAGGGAAACTGCTTGCAGCTATATAGAGGACAATGGCCCAGTATTGTCCTAGGTGGCGAATATTCCCCATGGAAAGAAGAAAGTCTACTCCAACTTAAGAAATGGTCTGCTCCACACTGAGCAGCCTAATGGTTTGGAATCTGGGATAACAAGAAGCCTCTTAGAATCATCAAAGAAGCTTGCATCAAAATGAAATGAACAGATCATAGCAGTTACACAGAGGCTTGTGGGGAGGCGGAAGGAGGGAGAGGCACGTTACCTTTTTTCTCGCAGCTGTCGGGGAAGAGACATAGTTTTCAGCTTCTTAAATCCAGACGGCTAAGATCTATTTCCTCCACTTCTTGGGCAGTTGATTGTCGAATAGCACGAACACAGTCACAGCAATTCTCCCTGCACAAATCAAGACCCCTTTCCAAGGCCTCAGAGACCTTTTCTAATGTTTCTGCGTCAGACAATTTCTTCTGTACCTCCCCACCCCCATGAGATTGAGGAAGTACTAGAGAACAAACAGTCATAAAGAAAGACTGTTGTGTGATATCTGTCATGTATTGAAACTGCCACGGTTGAGAAACCAAAAGTTGAACAAAAAGCAGAAACTATGAGCCACATATTACATTGTCCACCCCTTCACTGAAACATCTGCGTCTGTGCAAAGCCAGTATGACTGGGCTCAACAAATTATGTTTTGCCCCAGCTGAAGTGTCTCCATTTATACCTCTACACTAACACTTGTAAACTAGGGTGAATACTTTTGATCCCTTCTTGAGGCTCTGTGATTCCTGAGAATCCTCCTTTCCATGGACCAAGAGCCAGGAGGTGGAGCTAAAGAATACATTTCAAGTGGGAGCAGAAAGTATGGTCAGGGAATTCAACCTTGTCAAGCATACGGGTGCCAGGGTATCAAGCACAGGAGATTAGGAAATGAGCTTTGAAGGATGGATCAATGCAAGTAAGATGTAAGTCCTTGAAAGAACATAGATCTTTCCAGCTTCATGTGCTCAAAACAATCCAAATTTGCCACCTACAAGAGAGGGTAATGGTTCCCTTAAAGAGAATCTGGACTGTCCTGCCTTGTACACAAAGTGTATTGATACAGCATTGCATAGCATCTGAAGACAATATTTCAAGAAGAAACTAAAAGGAAGGAAGTGACAAGGAAACTGTCATTTCCTAGCACTGTGGATAAGTTGCAGCATAGCTTATCTGCCTTAGTCAAAAGTTGTCACGTAGTATCTTTGCCTCCCTATTTCAGTCTTTTGACCCTCTTCCATCTTCACGTTCAATACATATTTGGTTCTTTCTCTTCCTTCTACTGTCAAGCACATAAATTCTCATCTGAATGGAGCACAAGTCAGCCAGCATCCTTACAACTGTAACCATCAGCCTTGAGAGTAAACTGCATTTCACTGCATTTTAATGAAGTAATTTCTTCACCAATCTCTTTTATGTGGATAACTAAAGGCATCATTATAGAATTTGAGGGATATAGTGTCTCTTGATCAGAAGGGACCAGGAGAAGCTATAAAATTATGAACTGTATTTTCTGAGTGATTTGCTACTCTGTGCCACCCACACAGACTTAGAGCTTAGAGTAGTTTTAAGTGGTGATGTTGGATATAAGTATTTCCCCAGATCTTCACACTCTGCTTTGTATTCCATTTTCTTGATTAGGCCTGCTAAACGTGCAGTCTTCATGTAACCTGAAGTCAGGCTCATTATGCTCTTCCCTCTGTCTTCAGTGAGAGACAGCAATCGAATTTTCTAACCACAATCCTCTTGCTTTCTCCTGATATTCAGAGGGAAATAGGAAGAGATCACCTTGACCAGAACTCTTAATCACAAGATCAATATATGTGAACTCATGAAAATTCAGAGAGTGCCTCCCAAAGAACACAAAAAAGAGTGTGGAAAGCATAAGAATTGTGCAAACTTTAATAGAAGTGAAACAAAAAGGCTGGAGGGGTTCTTTTGAGCTAACTGTTTATATATGATGCATATCATAGTTTTTACAAGAAAAATCACACAAAGGATATTGTAATCTTTTAAAATCTCTTGGAAGATAGTCCAGGTATGGTGTAGGTACACCTTTTAAGATGGAGGATATGACACAAAGCAAAAATATTTGCTCATTGTTTACGTGAGACATGACTTTTCAAGAGCAAGTCGACCAACACCCTCACAGACAAACTGCCAATCCAACTGCTTTGCTGTAAGCCACGTAAAACAAACTGAGAGCGGCTCCTCAATTCTGCCCCTCTCTACTAGAGATGATAGCCAGTAATAACACTAATCTGACAGGATAACGCTAAACATGCTAATAAAGCTTCTGATTCTGCAATGTTTTCTTGTTCTGAACTAAACCAAAACCAAGGCCTTCTTTTCTGATGAAAAGGCAGATTCCTACCTCAGAAGAGTGGATAGCTGATTGGTTAGAGGGCTTACCAAGGCTGTGAGGGACTAAGATTTGAAACATTGCTTTGCCATTTTCTTCCATGCCAAATCAGCACCTCAGCTACCAGCTGTTTTCTCTCAATTTCTACTGTTGTGGTACTGTAGTAGAAATAGTAATTTCTACTGTTTGGGCTGAGGTCTAGTCAAACCCACATTCTCTCTCTGATCAAAGAATTACTTTATTGTTGATGAATGAAATAAATGTCCATTACAAAATTGATAGCGTAATGACTGTACCCATGTCAAGAGATATGTCTGCACTAGAAAAGTACCAAATTTCATCATCTGACATGGTCAGCTCTTCATTTTGAGAAAATCCACCCGATGAGCAACATAGTCATTATGTCACTATGCACCGACCGTTATCCATGTGCAAGAGAAAGTAGGTATCCAGGTAAGAGAAATACTAATGAATTAATTAATTAAAGGACACTACTAAGAAAATCCTCAGATGACTGAATCATGACCATATGCTGACACCATTACATACATTTTCTCAGTTCAGCACCTACTATATTATTTTGTAATAAGAAACACAAGAAGCACATGGACCTGTTGGAGCAGGTCCAGAGGAGGGCCATGAGGGTGATCAGAGGGCTGGAACACCTCTCCTATGAGGACAGGCTGAGAGAGCTGGCGTTGTTCAGCCTGGAGAAGAGAAGGCTCTGGGGTAACCTTATTGCAGCCTTTCAGTACCTGAAGGGGGGCTACAAGAAAGCTGGGGAGGGATTCTTTTCAAGGGCTTGTAGTGATAGGATGGAGGGTAATGGCTTCAAACTGGAAGAGGGTAGATTAAGATTAGAAATTAGGAAGAAATTTTTCCACTATGAGATTAGTGAGACACTGGAAAAGGTCACCCATGGAAGCTGCAGGTGCTTCATCACTGGAAGTGTTCAAGACCAGGTTGGATGGGGCCTTGTGCAACTTGATCTAGTGGGAGATGTCCCTGCCCATGGCAAGGGGGTTGGAACTAAATGATATTTAATGTTCCTTCCCACCCAAACCATTCAATTATTCTGTGATTTTGGCCATGTATGCCTGTGAGCTGGCCTTCTGTCTAATGCACATGTTGTTAGAAAATACTTGTACAAGGATAAATAGCACCTTGGAAATCCGAGAGTATCAACTATAACCAAACAGCCAGAGCAAGCATGGAATTTAAATGGAAAAGGGGAATGTAGTCCCAAATCACTAAAGATAAACGAACCACTAATAAAAGATAAATCAAAGGATCATAGCAAAAATACTCATCTGAATAAATTCTGATGACAGCACTACATACCATGTCTACCAGGGCATCAGCTACTGCATCATTTTGGCTGTGCATGTCTGTATGTTCTAGAATAATGACTTCTCTCTGATGCACATGATGTTAGAAAAGTAATGCATAGTTATGCTCAATCACCAGCCATAGAATAAACATATTATGTGACAAAATAACACAAACAAGAACAATATTCTTAAAAGATATCTAGTCTCATCACAGATTAATCTGTAAAGAAAATAACATTTTAACAATCACTGCAATGAAGCTGAACATGAAATAGAAACACAAACAGCAGAGGTGGCTTGCAAAATACTTCCATTCAACCTAAGTTTTCATAAGATATATGAAATATTTTATTTCTGTAGCATACACATTATTAGCAGTTGAGTGTCTTTTCTTCTGCGATTGCCTGAGAGGTAGCTGCAACTGATAATACTGATTTGGTAAAAGTGATTTGGGCCTATATTTTATTTTCCATTCATATTACATACCTGTACAGATTTTGCTTTTATGGTTACCATCAGCTTTACAGAATGCTTTAATATTTTATGAATATTATTTAGAATGCTACAATATTTCTTTTCAAATACGGTAATGTTTAAACTCCTTATCATTATTATAATAGCACATGAATAATCAATTAGAGCTCTGCAAAATTTTTGGACAAGTAAATAAGATAAGCTACTCATTCCTGCCCTGTAATCTTCAGTGCTCTTTTGCAGGTAGTGCTACAAAATCCTTAGAAGACAATTGGTCCAATGGTAAGTAATGAGACCCTCTTTCTTCAATATATGCTTTCAGGATAGTTAAAAACAAACCCATTAAAAAAAAAAAAAGTTGTTGAAGTTGTCCTTTCTGAACTTCTCAAAAAAAACCCTAAAGAGGAGGTAAGTTGAGCTGATTGGTGTTATATATATTGGTGTAACTAGTAGGCATTTGCAGGAAGGGACTATGATCATGCCCTGCTGATGTAAGCACAACTAAACAATCCATCATGAACTAAAGAAATTTAAAGGCCAACATCTACCACTTTCTTGACAGTTAATTTGACGGTGTCATTTCTAGAATAAATTACTACTCTACATGGAAGGGCTTTACAGAACCAAATGTTAAAGAAACAGCAGCCTTTTTTTAATGATATTTTTCTTGGATCAGACTAAATCCCATAACTGAGTCTTGGTTTCTGCACCTCAATTGCTTGTGTAAAATAAGGAATAAGTATTGCAAGAAAAAAAATACCCCCCAAAGTAAGGTTTTTCTTTAGTCATTATCAGCTGTTTTGGAAATATGCTTTCAGTAGTACCATTCTGGGTTTTGCCATGATGCCATAGCCAGATCTTGCCAGCTTTTCTTATGCAGAGCGATATCACAAGCAGTACTATGATATTCCTCTCTGTGGAAAACAATTCTTCCTTTATAATAAACCTGCATTCTTTTAAAATCTTTTTAAAAGAAACAGGATTTCTCTCTGATATAGTAGGATCACTTAAGACTGGAAGAGTTAGAAGTCTTACCAGAACAGTAGTAACTTCTCCTTAATGAGCAATAGGGCTTTTTGTTCTTGCAGAGCTCAGACGGATATTGATGCCCAAGACCAGGCTAAGTGAGAAAAATGAAAGCTCAGAAACAGCAACAGAACATTTCTTCATCCAGATAGCCTATCAGTTCCAGAATAAAAGAGGCAATTAGAGAAGAAATAGGGCAGAGCTTGCCACTGCTACTGTGTATGACAGATGTGGGCTGGAGTTGGACCCATATGCTCCAGATACCAATATCAGAATCTGGTAACTGGCCCTTGAAGACAAAGAAGTGGGATAGCTCCATCTGAGAGCTCCTGAGAGGGCTATGCCTACAACCAATCCTCCAGAAGCTTAAAACCAAGTTTTAAGTGCATAGCAGCAGTGACCCTTTGTGGCAGGAGAGTCTCTGGGTTTTAGTCTCCTAATCATCTTGAGAGTAAAAATCTGTTGGAGTTTTTGCTACACAGGACAAAGAAAATCCTGCTTCATCTGTTTCATAAGTTCAAAAGACCTGTCAAAATTACACATTAAAAAAAAAAAAAATCACTGAACTTCCCCAAATCTCCAAACTGGGTTAAGATTTGCTAAAATTTGTGTGGTGCTGCATTCAAGCCACCCTACACTGTTCCTAATAGTTTAATTTCCCCATTCATTTGATGAAATCCTGTGACCAAATTCCTTTTACTTGAATTAGAAACTTTAGATAAGTGCCCTTAGTTATGTGGAAGTTCTCTGAACAGACAGTGAAGACAGACAGGCACCACTGGCCAGTAAATCAGACCTCAAGTGGGCCAACTCCCCCTCTGAAGGTTTTATCTGTCTCCTTGGAATATAGATGAATTATAAAGTAACTACATTCTCAATTTTGTCACCTCAGGTTCCTAAAGTTAAGGAAATAAATCTATGCCTTACTGTGGACCTAGTTATTACTGGTATAAAGGTACCTTCCCATTCGGGACTCAGCTATATTTGGATATGCACTTTTACACTGGTATAATTATCTTTACCCTAGGGGAGTTGTACTACTTAAGCTACACAGATATAGTCAAAGAAGCACAATTTTCTGGTACAGACATATCCAGTCTGTCATTATAGAGTCTTTATGGCTCATTTTATAATGGTTCATAAATCGGGACAATATTCCCTAATAAAATCGGGAGGCAAAGGGGCTAGAGATTAGGATAGGCAGGCAAGCAGCAAATACAGAGGCAGTAAGTATCAAGATGATGCAATTTTCAAAGTTCTGTTCCGTCAGTATTCCTCACAGCATATACTTGTACCCTGTCTCACCTGCTGCCTCATCTACTGGCCTTTTATTACTTCAGCCTTTATTCCTTGAAAGATAAACTTGTGGAAAGATCCCACCAATTACCATACCAATAAGCAATCTGATCCCAGACCAGCTGCCAGCCTGTCCATTTCAAGTGTGTTCATGTCTCCCATTCCTCAACAGGCAGAAGGCTGCCTTGTTATGTGAAACCAGGTCTAAGGAAGAGACCTCTCAGTTACCTGCATTCAGTTCAGACACTGGCTTGCTATATGATTTCCTATGCTTCAGCTTTGCCATCTGCAAATTGGGGCTGACAGTAATACTTTTGTCATAGTGGGAGCGTGAGGAGGAAAAATGCTCAATAGATGTATAATTCTTTGGGAACGTCAGGTGAAAAGTGAGAAACTACAACCATTATCCTTAGCAACCCACCTGCACTCAAAATCACCTACAGTGCAAATTGGAAACAACATAAAAATGTAGCTCTTAAAAAATGTGCCAGTAATGCTCTGATGCCAGACCTTAGAAGTGGTTCCCAAACCTTTAGAAAAGAATGTAGTTGCTAAACTATCACATATATCACATATGTTAAACCGCAGTAGCAATGGCCCTGCCCTGCTACAGAAAAGGAGGAAATGAAATGAAGAATAGCTTTCTGCCCCAGAGCGCTATCTAATGGGGGAATACATCATCCTGCTTGTGGATTGTTTCAATAATCTGAGCCAAACAGAGGTGATGGGGGACTTGGAAGTTGCAATTTCAAGAAATGAGTATATGGTGATGGTATCCGTTTAGGAAATTCCCTGTCCTCACATACTCTGGCTTTTTCCTGCCCCACAGGATAACACATCTGAGGCTGTGTTGCAAAATACATCACCTAACTAGAACAGCTGGAAAAACATTTTTTTTTAAGCCACAGATCGATTTCCCAGCCCAGCTCACATCACAGACATCAATACGGAGAATGAATGGGGAGGAATACATTAAACCAGCGTTGCTGCCTGATGACTTTGTCTTAAGAAAGCACTCTGACAGCACAGTGAATGTATGTGTGTACAGGCACATCCCCAAACAATTTATGTCTCCTGGCAATCCATCTCCACATACAGATGCTAATGCAGCCTCTCTCCTGTGTTTGCTTCAGGGCAAGCTAACACTGATGTGGAAAGGATTTTACTGCTTTTATGATGTAAGGAAGGAGCCAAAACACACCCTCAAACCATGACCCTTTCTGCAATAGTTTTTCTGAATGAGATAGCTGCTACTGAGATAGTATCTCAAGAATCTAGTCCTTGAATAGCAGCTTAATTCTGCTTTAGTGCCTTTGCCCAGTTCACCAGCAATTTATTTAGTTTTCCAGATTTCACTACAAAAAACTTGTATAAGCTGTTGCACAACAGGAACATAGTGCCATTACAGCGGATTTCTCACCAGGAATCACACCGCAGGAAGGCGGAAAGGACGGCAGAAAACTATTTGTCAGTAACACTTCTTAAGGAGTGAAAAGCAATTTACTGAAAAGACAAAAAGTAAGACATCTTCAGAATAAAGGGGAAACAAAGCAAGTGAAGAGGAAAAAACAGGGAGAAAAATCAAACGTCCCTATTACTAAGACACACAATAAAATCTACTTACTATCCAAATAATCTTTGCTCCAAGTCAGCTGGTTATGACACTCTCAGATACATCTGCTGCAAAACAGTAAAAGGTGGAGGGGGATCAATGTCCCGTTCCAGTTCTTTCTGTTCCACCTCTCGCCTCTGAGTTCTGCTGAATGTGACATTTTTCCCTGGCGCCTAATACACAGAACTCTGCTGCTAATTTTACGCACAGAGTTGTCATGCTGTGTAATTTGAGGCCAGAGACTCCTCCAACAGCCTGTCAGACAGAATACACACCCTTCAACACTGCTTCTGCTGCAGAGAAATGGGGGAAGGGAGAAGGAACTGAGCCAAACAAGAAACAAGCTTCCAAACTTGTCCAAGATGTTTGGCCAATTTTGGGCTCTCGGTTCTACCAGGGATCTACCTCCAACTCTCTCTGTCCTGTTTGTCAACAGACTGGTCCAGTGGACTTGACAGCAATTACAAAGACTCAGTCAACTTACGGCACTCACTTTTCCCCCTCTTTTCCCTATTGGAGTCTATCTGGCTGCTCTAATGCTAAATCAGGCTGTTGTCCACAAGACTCTTTTAATACTACCCTGAGACAAAATAAGAAGTGATTTCTGCAAGATTATAATGAAGGATTTAACAGAGAAACTGGCATCTCTTTTTCCCCACTTTGTTTAACATCTCTGCATCTCACAGAGCTAGTCTGCACTGCAGTATATTCCATTAAAATGAGAATGGACAAGTAACCTTCAAAACCTAGTCTGAGCATACTCAAAAGGGGATTGAACTGGATGTATCCCCATTAACTGACTAGAAAAGCCTTTGTGCCAGACATCCCTCTTTGTTTCCTGCTAACTGGATCAACTTTTGCTGAAGTCCTTTAGTGGAATTAGCACTTTCCACAGTACAGAAAGTATTGAATTAGACCCGGTTTTGATACTACTTACTTCTACCTTGGTGCTGATGATGCCAGAAGGAGAATATGCCACACCACTGTCTTCTCCTAACTTCAACTTTTCTTTCTCTTGACTGTATCAACGAACAGACAATGAGAGAACTACAGGTTAAAAAAAAAAAAAAAAAAACAACCAAACCCATTGATAACGGAATTATATCAATCACTTCTCCTACCACAGAAGAAAATAAACTGCACTGCCTAAAGACCTCTTTGGATGGTACAGCATCCTCCTCACTCATGCTTCTTCTCTTATAATTATGTTGATCAGCAGTACTAAGTACAGACCTGGTCTTAAAAAACAACAAACAGATCTCAGCCCTTGCTGTGCACAGCAGGTACCATTATAGCCTACAGACCTACCGGAGACTAAATAAAATCTTTCTCAAGAATTTTAGAATGGGACTTTTACTGCCATCCAGATGCAACAGAACATCATGAGTTTTGACAGCCAGAGAACTTTCTTTGTAGTTCCTCTTGTCATGAAATATGTGCCTATGTAGAGAGAACAAAGGAGGAAAGGCTGGGAAGAGGAACATAGTCCTTTATTCCATATCTGGGTTGTGGGATAAACAAAAGATTGGGCATAGAAGTCAGATAAGTTCATATACTGATCTGGTACAGCCATCAACATCTTTAGCTGGAGAAAAAGAAGAGAATGAGAGGAAAAATAGCATCAGTGCATAGTTGACAAAAAGAAGAACATGAAAGGGAAAAAATAAGGATGTGTGGAAACAATAAAATGTAAAGAAGGATTGGGAAGATTCCACCTCTCCTCTAAAGACATGCATTGCATTTCCAAACTTGACCCACATGTGTCTAGCTATCCAATTTATGAGAGACATGAAGCTGACCAGCCAGAAGGCTGGCCATAAATTATGTCTCTTAGATAAGCCAAGATGATTTACATTAGGAGAGAGGAAGGGAAAACTGATTAATAAGAATCTTGTTCTTGCCCTCTGGGGCACTGCCTAGGATATACTCTTTCGGCACCTAAAAATCTGCAGGTGTTCTGAGGTGGCAATATTCCTTGCCAAGACCTCTCCATTATAAAAGCTAACAGATCAGTCTTTTTTCCCGCTGCCTGACAGCATTGCTGCCTAGCACAACTGCACTTGCAGATCCATGATACTTGCAATCTTGCTGACCAAGCTTTGCTCAGATCCTGGATTTTTCTTCTTCTTACATATATCTTTATGGTTTATCTCCTTTATTTCTCTCCATATATGAACTTTTTTTTTAAAAAAAAAATTAACAAAAAAGTATTCCGTAGGTCAAGAGAAATTCTTTTTCTTCTCCCCTAAATGCTTATAAGGCTGTATCTGGAATACTATCACTGGTTTTGAAGCCCCCAAAACAAAAGAAATATTGACAATCTGGATATAATCATAGAATGGTTTCAGTTGGAAGGGACCTTAAAGATCATCTACTTCCAACCCCCGAGTCATGTGCAGAGACACCTTCCACTAGAGCAGGTTGCTCAAAGCCCCATCCAACCTAATCTTGAACACACTCAGTGTTGGGGCATTTACAGCTTCCCTGAGCAACCTGTTCCAGTGCCTCACCACCCTTAGAGTGAAACACTTCTTCCTAATCTAAATCTACCCTCTCCCAGTTTGAAGCCATTACCTATCATCCTATCACTACAAGCCCTTGTAACTAGTCCCTCCCTAGCTTTCTTGTAGGCCCCCTTCGAATACTGGAAGGCCGCAAGGATGTCTCCCCAGTAGAGTTCAACAGAAGACAAATAAGGCTGGCTCATATGGTATATGGGGAAAAGCTGAAGTAAATGGGTTTGTTTAGCTTAGAGAAGACTGGGAAGGAGATCTAACTGCTAATCCAACTAAAAGAACTGAGATCAAAGAGGAGACATAGCTGGACTCTCCTCCTAGGCAGAAAATGAAAGGACAGGAGACACGAATCGCAAGTTGCAACAAGGGAAAAGTGTCATTGGACGTGAGAAAAAAATAATTCAACATGACATTGGAACAAGAGCTCAGAAAGGCTGTGGGATCTCCATACCAGGAGATTTGCAAACTTCGACTAGACAAGCTTGATCTATCTTTTTTATTGGCCCAGCTTTGAGCAACGCATTGCATAGATGATATATAGTTGCACTTTCTACCCTTATTTATTTTATGTTCAGATACCAGATGCTATCTTCAGCTAACCAAAGTCTCCACCAGAGTTACTGGTCACCTTATCAAAGACAGTCTGCTTGACTTAAATTAAAATCCCACATGCATGTGGCAGCAGTGAACATTTCACAGTCTATGGTACAGTGCTATAAAATTAAATTCCCTGTATAAAAAGAAAAAAAAAAAGAATGGAAGTAAACATGAATTTTCCTAAATAGAAGACTTGGAAAAACATCACCTTTAGTAACTTCATAGCAAAACATATTGATGTATATCCTCAGGTTGGATTGCCCATAAGAAGCAATAAACTGGCCTCTGTGCCTTTCTTACACTACCTACCTCATGTATCTTCAAATTCTTTTCTCTTTGACACAAACTTTTATCTTCTCATAATCTTCCCCTTGTGGCACTTATCCCTCTCCAAGCCCATCTTCCTCCTCAATTTACTTGCCACCTCTTGTGTCTTTTTTTTTTTTTTCATCCCTATCTCACCCTTTATTCTTCTAGTCCTAAATCTCTGATTCTGAGTTGGAAAAGAATTCTTCAAAGCATCTCCCCTAAAGAGAAGCTAATTATTTGGCTTTGGGCCTGCTCATGCTTTGTCAGCTCTCTCTTATCAACAGGTCTATCAAGTATGTGGGGAATCTTTGGAAAGACCAAGAAACCCATAAACCCACCCAGTAATCCCAGGGAAAGCCTAGTCTGCATTAATGATTTTTGTAAAATATTCAAGAGATTTTGATGCCTGAAGTACCTTATAGCAGCCTTCCTCAAATGCTCCTGACAAAGTATTTAGTACTTGAAATGAGGGGAAGAGGGGAATATGGCTACCACGAAAAAGAATAGAGAGACTAAACTTATGTGCCACACAAGCACTAGACTGACACTAATTTTGTTAGCAATAAAAGTAATTCCTCAGGTTTTCTTTTGCCTCGGTAGCTTGGCTCCTGTTACCCTCAGTCTCGTTATTCTTATTAGTGCTGTGGCCTTTAGACACCAAGAGTCTTGGTGTAAGAAATAAAATGGTTATAAAAACTTAGTATGCCTTTAAAAAGATAAAGAAAAATTTATACAACTTCAGGTTGGACTCTCAAGACTACTAACTAGCTAGGAATCAGAAAGGCTGCAGTTTTACAAACATACCTCGTTCAGAGAGCAAGAATCAGAGAAGATAATACTTGCACCACATAACTACATAAGTCCAAATGATATTTCAGAGACATAATTTGAAAAATCAGTGTAATTTTGCTCTCAGCTACAGGAAAGTCTCTGTTCATGTATGTCTGAGTGCCAGACAGAATGCTTACCAGTCCACTTATGTCATGATGTAACTACACAAAGAGTTACAAACATCAGAAATTTTTACACTGTAAAAATTGTTAGTTTCTCTCACTCTTGAATCCATATTTTGATTCATCAGAGCAGGCGTGTATTGCTACTCTGAATACTTTATTTCCAATAGTGCTTTATTCTACATGTTGCAGGAAAAAAAAAAAGAATACAAAACATGCTTGCCTTGGCAATATAGTTCACATTCTTACTCCTACTGACGATTGTCTTATGCTTTCAAAGTCTATCAAATTTAGCTAGGCTAACAGCAGACACTCTAATTTTACACATAATCCTTCTTCAAATCTCAATAAACTCTTTGCTGAAATAATAGCCATCCAGCTACTAAACCCAGAAGATAATTAAACACTGTGTGAAAGGACATTTCTTTTTAAGCAGATTTAAATTTTATCAAATGATTACTCCATCTTAATTTGAATAATAATTATTCAAATACATTTTTCTTTTTAACCTTTTCTCACCTACATCCTTTCTTGGGCCCTTGGGCAATAGAAAAACTAAAAATGTAGCTGTGGGACAGCAGAAGAAGGCATGAAGGCAGCAAGAAAAAAAAAGAGCATTTAATAGTTATTAGATTCTCATTTAGGCTCCAAATATGGCTTCAGAGAGACTATTGATAGTTTAAAAGTTAAGCATAAAGCAGAAGGCTGTGCAAGATCACAGTGCCTTTGACACAGTAATTGTTTCTTGCTATGAGGCCTATAAGTACAATACTTAGGAAAGGCCCCAGTTACAGCTGGATGTTCAAAATTTAATGCAGTATAAAAGCAAGTGAGAAAGAGGCATCTAGGAATAGAAACTTCTAGTAATTTCTAATAAGTCTATTCTCCAAATAAATATCTGACTGAGTTGTCTTGTATTGATTTGTCTTGAGTGTCCATTTTTGACTGTACATACGAAGTATGGGTCAACACGTCTACTTTACTACCCACAGATAGTGTTAAGAAGATGAGGTAGCCAACGCATTCTTAAGAATTCATGCTTGAATTAATGCTGCCACAGAAGTGCAAAGACTCTGTATAAACATGACAGTCTATAAATAAGATGTAATGGGGAAAGGGAGTTAACAATAGCTATTTTTAATGGGCTAGCAAACTATCCAGAACTACAGCAGAAGGGTGTTTGCTACACGCTGTTGGTTCCAACCAGGATATCCTTTCCTTCACTTTGTAAAGGGAACAGCTCTCTTAAATATTTACACATTTCGTTTTCTTTCTCCAAGTGCCTCTATCTACAAAAATTCCTTCTCACCCCAAAACAACCTATTTATTTCTCTAAACTATGACTGTATGGTGTGCTACCATTGTAAGAGAGACTTTAGCAGACGTTTTTGTTTTGCTGTCTCATCTTCATGCTCCTTTTAAGGAGCTATTAGTCTTTAAGGTTCCCTAATCCCCTAACTAAATTTATCAGCAGTTGATTGCAGCCAAGAGTTAAGCTAAATTAAACTTTGAAATCCACTGCCCTGTACAGTGTATCAGATGCACTTCTGTTAGGGGAGGTGGAGCAGAAAGCTCCAAATCCTCCATTTACCATGAAGTAGGTTTCTAAAGGTTTCTCAAAGCTTCCAAACATTTTTTCAAGATCACCACAATTACCCTACTTTTATAAAAGCAAGAACTCAACTATTGAAACAACTTGTCATTTAACTCCATATCAGGTGAGTGCATGCATACACGTGCATAAATTTGCACCTAGGTACATACTTTTCTCTACAAGTGTTTATATTATATATGGAGGAAGTATGCGTACACACACTTAGGTAAAGGCTGCATGCATGTTTGAGACATCTGTTCCAACTGACACACATGTGGTGTAAAGGTTCAAAAAATGGGCAGACATGGCGCTTCGGGACATGGTCTAGGGGTTAGGGAGATGTTGGAAAAAGGTTGGACTAGATGATCCTAGGGGTCTTTTCCGACCTAAACGATCAGTTCTATGATTCTACATGTATATATCCCACGTACACACATATGTGTGTGTGTATGTATGTATGTATCTGTTCCCTGGTCTTTGGCCTCACAGAATCAATCATTCCCTTGTTTGCTTCTCTCATTCACAAGTAATTATTAGAACAGATATCCCTCTGGCTCTCATTCCTGCTTTTAGTGAGTAGTAAAATACACAGTGACTTAGATGATTCATAGGTCAATATCAATAGTTGGTTAGTTTTGGTGACAATATGTGATAATTATATTCTTATTCCAGAGCTGCAAATTTCTATGGTATTTTTATGTCAGAAAAGAGATAATTATGTATCAGTACACACACAAACAAAACACCACACAAAACAAGATAAAAGGGGCAGTCCAGCCTGTACTCTTGCTTAAAAACAAAAAAGCACATAGAAAAAGTATGGATGTTTAAGAGGAACTTGCATAAGACAGAGTTTTTAGCTGTGGGACAGCTATTGCAATCTAAACCATCATCGCTGATATTTAACAAGAGATCAGTACCCACATAGATTGATGATAGCAATCAAACTCCTAACAGACTGGCCTTCTCTCCGCAAAATAATAGTTCACTGGTACTAATTGATCCCTATCTCTTTGCAATTTCTGTAAAAAGCTCTAGAAAAGGGTCCTGGTGAAACCTCCGTTAAAAACACCAGAAAAAGTCCCAATGACAACTGTGGAAGATGGCTCAGGTCCCAAAAAGACAACTGAGTTGAAACTACAGCTCTCTGGATGTAAAAGCAATTCTTGCAAACCAGGTTACAGTAAACTGGTGAAATAAAACCAAACTTCCTCTCCAAAGACTTAATAGCATTTACTCTGAGGACACATCAAAGATTTGTTTCCAAAATCAGTTGTCTGTCATTTTCACCAGCTTTTTTTTCAAGAGAGAAAGTGTGTGTGAGAAGTGTGATTTCTGGTGTCTGTATCCCCATGGCTACTAGAAACAGCTAGAAAGGGAATTGGACACATCACAGCACACAAAATGTCAGGTTAACAAATTCCAACACAACAGCTCAGAGAAACAGACGCTTGCTTTATCTCACCTTCATCCTCCCATATCACACTAAAAGAAAAGGAAAAAAAATAGACAACAACAGAAAACTAGCCAAAGCCATGTAAGGGAATCAAATATGTCCTTCAGAAATATAAACCTCTCTAAAAATAGGATGAAAGGCTAAGCAAGTCACTTGCTTTTACTCATAGCAGTAACAAAGAGTCCTTGTTAGAGATTCACACACGTTCTGTGCTGCTACAGTAGCATCTGTCTCCTCATTGCTGGAGAGAAATGGTGAAGAGGATTTAGAGCATGTGTAACCTAAGAGAGAAATCATCTATCATTCCCTCACAGGGCATGAGCAAACTTTCCCTCTCCTGTGAGAAGGAAGAGCGACTCTCCTTCCCCTGCCTCTTGTGATTACAGCTTTAAGCATTATTATACATGGTTATGAATAACATTAATAGGAGAAAAAATTAAGCTCTATTAAGAAAGGGTAAACAAAGCCCAATTGAAAGAGACAACATCCTGTGCAATACGCAGGGTGAACCTGGTAGCAAAGAAGAGGTCAGGTAACAAACATCCTCTCTGTGAAAGGGATGATCCCTTTGCTCCACCCAAGTGAAACTGCTATCACAAGCTGTACTTCAAACCATTAAGATCTAGAGCAACAAAAAAGAAAAGGATGATCCATTTTGGAAGATGTTATCCCAGAAGAAGATGCAACATGCAATTTCTTATGCCACTATATTGTGTGGTCTTGCGCAAAGAGTTGATTTGTTGGTGTTTCAGTTGTCTGCCCTTTAGCAGGAGAAAGTGTTGTTGGAAAAATAAAATCCCAAGACAGACAAGACAATAGTAATGGAAGTTATGGAGGTACACTGCCTCAGAGATCAATGAGGTTTTTTGTATGTCCTGCTGCTTGTTTTTTCTTTCCCAAATCAGAGGGTAGAAATGTCAATAGAAGCGCAGAAAAATAATAGAGATGATACATTTCAAAGAGGCAAAATGCTGCCAGTCAGCCCATCACTTGTTTTGAGAGTCTTTGCTTCATTCAAAAGCAAGATATTGATGATCAGTTTACTGAAATATCTCATTCTTCTTCAAGACAGTAACTTCTATGTCCCACTGAGATAAAAATTCAAAGGGCTTGTGAGCTACTGCCTCTTACTAATAACTGTTAAAGTACCAAGCATGAGCTAAAAGTGCTGTTGCATATCATTCATATCCATACCACATGCTGTGTTGATGCTCCACTTCTAGATCACATTTCTTTTACCTACACAAGGAATATTCACAAAGTTTTGAAAGGAGTGCAAAAAGGCCCTGCAAGAAGTGATTTATGTAAGAGATAGCCACCGTGAACCTTTTTAGAAAAGAGAAACAACACAAACATCCAAGAAAAAAAAAGTAGGACTCTAATGAGCATCAATTCAGATGTACAGAATACAAAAACATAATGTAAGTTTCTATAAAATGGATAAGTCCAATAAAGCCATTTCTTTCTTTGCAAATAATTTTTAAATCATACAAATAAACTTTTCACATTGCCTAGGACAAAAAAGAAATCCCCATATGTGAGTCTGGGAACCAGGTGATAAGATGATTATCAGAGGAATATCTAAAAGAGAATTGCAAGAAGAAATTGTGGCACACTGGTAATGGCGGGGAGAATATACTTCCCTTAGGAACATGCCAGTGAGTCTTTCTTTAATGAAATTCTTTCCAGAAGACAGAGAATAAGGATGTTACAAGAGATAAGCTCAAATTTTCAATTTGACATTTACCTGAGGGAACCCCAGATACAGAAGCGAATGCTGCTGGACAAGCTAACACTTGAATGTCCATTCATTTTCTGAAGTTCAGCATAGGCAACAAGAGTAGAGATTTCCTTCCTGCGGTCCTCCCTTTGTGCAGCCTAAAGAGATAAAGAAGAGAAAGTACAAGGGAATTCAGTGTTTGGGTTTGATTCAGGCTGAGAAGTACATGGAGATACTTCTCTAGTGCCAGTGAGTTTGTTTTGGGTCTATCTGTTTATTAACAACTGGACTGGGGCTGTTCAACTCATTTCATCAGGGTGACTGCAATACTACTACAGAATAATGACTTTTATCTACTGGTATTCTCCTTGGCTGGATTCAAATAATAACCTAAACCTGAGAAGATATCTCATTTACCAATCATGTAAGTGGAAGAACTGTTTTCTAATTAAATATTGACAATAAATAAACAGCTGACACAACCCCACTCCTTTTCTGCTGCTAGTTATAGACTTAGCCAGCAATTTGCACTTGGGAAGTTGGCAGGAAAAGCCCCGACTTGCCATTTGAGCATCAGTGCTATAAAATTCTTCTCTCTTACTGTTTACCCAGAAAGATGTTAGTCCTCCACAAACCTCTGACTTTTAAATGCATCTCACTGTGCACTAACAGCTCTGAAACAAATTATAAAAGTGTAAGAAAAAAGAAAAACACCACAAAATAGATTCATTAAAGAATAACTATCAAAATTTAGGTTACCACAGGATTCCAACTGCAAAAACTGAAGTCAAATTTCCCCAAAACCTGTTTACCCTGATCTAAATGCTTTGACTGCTCTCCTACCAGCAGCCGAGCGTAAAAGGAAATAAGTAATGAAGTCATCCTTCTGCTGTGTTAGTTTTTCTGGAATATAACCCCTGTGGTAATAATTACATGGGCTTATCCATCACAGTGTGAACAACACCAGAGTGTCAATTATGACAAATGTCTGATAGCCACAAGTGTCTGTTGTAAAGAAAACCAACTGCTTCTATTCTCTTAACCTTGGGGTCAGGGTTTCCCACTGGGACCAACAGCTTTTTTTCCCCCTGTAAGTATCCATTTAAAAGCTGCTAGGAGGTGTTAGGATACACAGACCTACTCTTTCAGCACTAGATTTTTTCTTGTTTGGTAATCCGAGCCCAAGTCTCACCAGGGGTTTACACAGAAACACCTACGGCTGTTTTTCATTTGTATTATCTCCTTTGGGTGATACCGCTCAAGACATTTCACTGTCTTTTTCACACCATTTGCAATACCAGCTGGAGAGTCCCCAAAGCCCACTGGCAGCATGGACTATTACCGACCTGCTTCCAGGCTCTGGAGTATCTCTTGTAGCCATTTGCTTTTTCCAGCATTTGAGCCAATTACCAGAGGAGTCAGTAAATTTTTAAAAAAGGAACCACTAAGTTTAGATCCTAGGAATACAGGCTTCTTTCAGGCAAACTAAAGAATAGACCATGATGAAGTAATGAAACCTAAAAAGCCTGAATCAGTGTGCTAGACTCCATCTGGCAGAAGGAAATGATAATTAGCATATACAAAACAACTGACATTTTCAGTCACAAGGAAGTAGTGTAAAATACATATATATACCTGAACAAAGATGCTCATTTGCAGTCTGAAGAGGGCATACAAGAACTCAAGAGCAGCATATAAGCAAAGTGTCACAGTAAATATGGACTGAAGTTTCCTGTTTTATATTAGCGAAGAAAAATATTTTTTATATGGCTACTACGAGTCATTCTTTTAACAGATTTATTTTTTGTATACATTCTGTCCACCTGATCCTTCCACTTTCAGGTATAATAAACTACATTCATAAAATACCTAAAATAATACTTTTAGGTATTATAAACTACATGGAGGAAAATAAGTTAAGAACCACCATACTGGATCAAAATAAGTTTCCTCTAGTGCTCTAACCCAGTATCCTGTCCCCAACAGCGGGCAGAGACAAAAGCCTCTGGAGAAAGGTAAGCACAAGGCAATCACGTTATGACACTTTCCCCTAATCCTATCCCAAATCTCAATCACTTTAGTTCAGGAACTTAACAAGCTGGATGTGGCCTGTATGGGTTTGGTAACCTTCAATGGATCTCTCTTCCATGAATTTGCCCATTCTCCTCTCCAACACCTAAAAGCTCTCAACATTACAACATCCTTGGCAGACTAAATTGAAGAGAAGCTACATTCTTTATAATGCAAATGTATATTTTGAAAAAGCTACAAGTTGTACTCACCAACATGAAAGGTTTAGTGGTACTATTGCCAGGAGAGGTTTGTCCTAAAATTCTGGACAACTTCTAATGTGACTATTGACATTTCATCTTCCTAAAAATTCCCAGTTCTGTTATATTAATTAAAACTCATATTTACTCCTGCTTCTCCAAAAGACATTTGGTACAGGGTTTCTGAAATCCTGAATCACAGTATTGTCTGGTTTATGGTTACATGGAACACCTAAGGCATCACATTTCAGCTAAGAAGGACAGCAATATGATGTTTATTCCTTTTTTTGGAAATAAGATGAAAGAGCACAATATACCTAGGGCCTTGTGAGAAGGGGTAAGTTTGATAGCAGGAGCAGGAAAAATACCAAAGAAAATACTGCCATTGTAAGGATTCCTATCCTGCCTCTAAACATAGGTGAGACCAGCACTAAGCCTTGCCTTAGAGAAAAATGAAGGAGTTCCTATACAATGAATGTTGGATATAAAATGCTTCAAAATGTTTTTAACCAAAATATGCTGCAAGCATACAAAATATTTTTTAAAAGATTTTAAATTGTTGCATGAATTCTTTCCAAACCTAAACGCAATGTGGATGGGTGCTAGATTGCATATACATCTTGAATTGGAGCAAATTCAGTCTGATCTATCACTTTCATCTTATGTAACAGGTTGGAGACTCTAAGATACTTTAGATTACTCTACAAGCTCAGACAGCAAAGTAACTTCATATTATGCTGGGCACCACAATACCAAGAAGATGCCAACAAAGCCAGAGAAATACCAAAAACAAGTAGGAAAAAATGATTACAGGTCTAGAGAAACTGACTTATAAGAAAAAAAAAAGTAAAGTAATTCTGTATATCTTGGCTAACCCAGCGACTGAAGGATATTGTAATTGTTTGTAAAATCAAACTAAAGACATAAGCACCAAGAACACAGAGGAAAAGAAGGCTGATCCAGAGACTTATAAGAGATGATGAGATAAAATATATGAGAGAAATTTTAACTGGCAACCAAGAAACATTTCTTATCCATGAAACTTCCAAATTTTAGACTATGCTTTCAAATAAGGAAATCATATGGCTTCTTTAACAAATAAGTAGGAAAAGAAATGCTGAGTGAAGGATGGCTGACTGCTATCCCTGAAGATGGAAGTTGCTTGTCACAACACATGTACTAGACATGGGCGGCAGCACCAGGACAAACTTCCTTTTTGAAGTGTTACGCTAGCACTATGATGATAACAAAAAATTTCAGGTACATTGGCTGATATGGACCTGGAGCACCTTATTATTCAGATTACAGTTATTTATGCATAGTGGGAAAGAGAAAAAGAAATTATAATGGATGATGTCCCAGTTAACGCTGCAGTGTATATATATCCTAAAGGGGAAGCCCAGTCCTAATCTGTTCCTGAATGAACCTGATTGAGATGATAGTAAATGTATAACCACATTACTGAAACTGATGAGTGCAGTAACACAAACTTCCTCCCTAAGTTCTGTCATCTCACATAGGTGAACTCTCAGTGATCCCGTTGCCACAACACTCCATGTCTTTCAGCTTCAGGCAGATTTGTACGAGTAACCTAGAAGTGTCAGATTTTGACTGTATTCTTCTTACCACAAAAAAATCCCAACAATTAAAGCCTTTTTAATTAATTAAAGACTTGACATGTAGCAAAGACCTCTCTATATGCCCAATGAGGTCATAAATCTGCTTCTTTCTTTGTAAATAAGCCTTAGTAGGAACTAACTAAAAGGATAAGAAAGGATTTCCACTAATCGGGATTGCTTTCACATGGCTGAATTACAGAGAGGAATCACAATGACTAGCGCTGTGCTTGCTCTCCTTTCACCAGTGGACAAATGCACTCATTCCAATGGAGCAGACAGAAATGGAAGACACACTCCACTAGCCAAAAAGACAGTCCTACAGCCCTTGTCCTCTCCAAGCTGCCAAAAGCAGGGGAAAGATAAAGGTTCCTCTGCCAGAAAACAAATGGAAATAGAGCATCCAGCTAAGAACCACAACATCTCTAAACCAGAATCTAATCTTGGTGCTACATCAAGGGTATACAACATGTGAAAATGTAAAGCAAATCCCACATCACTGAATTTAGAGACTAACATACTACAAATCATGCTGTTCCAAAGGCAACACACCTTTGGTTGAAATATTAGCACCCATAAGAGTTAGTTATCTCACATTGTAATTGAATACAAAGTCTCATCCACTCTGAGCTAGGGCACAGATACAGTGTTTGTGAGAAATAAAGGAGACCACCAGAAAAGCAATACTACTTCCACTACTACAGTGGCACATTGAAAATTTCAAAAATCACTAGAGTAAGTATAATAAAAATAAATAAAAGCGAGAACATTAAACCAATTGGATTAACCTTTGCCATGTTTGATTCAGTAAAGCTTCCTCTTTAGAAATTATCTAAAGCTGCTGGAAAATTTCCAATTTATCACAGAAGTCAGCATCCAAATGATTCTGGCAAGAGAGAAATATTTTAAAATATTCTTAACCCATACAGACCTTAATTATCTTTCTTTCTTCTAGGATCAATTAATCAAGCTAGAAAAACTAAATCTCACTTTTGCAGCACCTGCCTTCCCCAAAAGATAATTTCAGTTGTATTACAACAGCCTTGGTTGCTTTTTAACCTAACAACTCTTGGCCTCAAGTCTTGAAATAGAAAGATTTTTTTTTTACTCACAAATATACTCCAGATAAATGTGATTCACAGTCCTCTATAAAATGTTTCCCCTTGCTATAAAAACATTAAATATCAGGAAAAGTGTTCCCAGATGGATTACAGAATGGGAAATAGATCTCAGTGGCATTTTTATTGTTGTTATTATTGCTCGACAGAGTAAAAATAGAGGTGTCTTCAAAGGTGTCTTTCCCTGGAATGAGCAACTCAGCATAAAGAGGACTTACATGCTGAAAAGGTTACAGTCAATGTATTATTACTGTATCTATAGTATCTCTTAATTTACAATGTCCTGCCTCTCTTAAGACAGCTCAGGTTGTAAATTTTTTAGACTTCTGCTGCACCTTGCCCAACGGGGTGCAGAATGGAGGTTCTGGATGCCCTGTTAAGTGTGAGCAACCAGAACGACACAACTGAGTTTGGTGCTTCCTGCAGGAAAGAATATTTCTGCCTTCCTTCAAGGCCAAGAGGTAAAGCTGAATGCCACAGCTTTGGTCGCAGGAGGCAGGTTAGCGCCATTCTCTCTTCTTTCGAGTAAGATCTGTCAGGGCTGAAGAGAGAAAGGGACAAACTCCTGAGCGTGTCTTCGCTTTCCCTCACTCTGATGAGGAGGCTGCATCTTCCTATTTCTTTCCTTCTGAGCGGATTCCCATCTCTCGAAGCGAACCTCCTGACACATGGAGATGACCCCGACGCCGCGTTCATCTGATGGAAGAAGAAGCGCCTCTGTGCCCCCAGACAGCCCGTTCATACCGCCCACCTCTTCCCTTGACATAACGTTTCAAGCGGACCATCAGTTTGCCGAGGTAATAGGTTTTCACAGCCAGGAGAAGGTGAGCGCCAAGGATTATTAATAGCGTTCCTTGATTAGTTAAGGGAAAGATAAATGTGACACCGCCACCAAAATCCCTGAATATCTGATACCAGTGAGGAGTGGGTATCACCTGCCAGAAATAGAAAGTGCCGGAGAGATTATATAAGTGGGGTTCCTACCCCGCGTTTCACCTCTTTTTGACCACCTCCATATCTAACACCCTTTTCAAGCGTGCTTTGGAGAGATCCAAAAGGTAAGTAGCAAGAAAAATGTTCAAACTTCCACAGGAAACGTGGATTCGCCCGCTCCCGGCAGAAGCCCAGGACCTTGGGCCGATAAGGATATCTTCCATCGCTCCGACCCCTTCCACAGGTAAAAGACCAGAGACAAAGAGGTGCAAAACTCCCGAACACTGAGGGATGGCTTCCCGCAGAGAAGACTCCAAACAGGAAGAATGGGCCATTAAAAGGAGGAAATAGGTGAACACATTGAGGGAGAATGAGCAGACACGGAGAGGAGAAAGTGAGAAAATGGAAACAACAAAACAGGGAAGAGGAGAAGAGAAAGAAACGAAAACGCGAGCAAAAAAAAAAACCCCATGGTGAACAGAATTTACTGAAATGCTCGGTCGTGAATCAAAGGCAAAAAAACCTCGAAAACGTGGCAGAAATGACGTTTTCTCTCTATGCAGAGACGATCGCAAGCGATGGGATGAAGTTGCTCTCTTTGGTGTGGTCACCAGGAGGAGAAAGGAAATGTCACCCTTTTGCAAAGAACCCCCGGCTTTCTGTTTCAGCTTTTGGCGTGGCGGCTTCTTGCTGTTCATTAAATTCTCCCCGAATTGTTTGCTTTTTGACAAGGGCGGGTTAATTTCTACTTCAATTACTTGATCGTTTACTTAGCAAGGATAACGTCATGCTGGTGCTGCTGGAAGGGGGAGTTTATCTGTACGAAAGCTTCTGTGCAGACAACTTGGAAATCCACGGCGTGGATTTCGCAAGACAGTTCGGGCAGGAAAATTGGCAAAATCTCGAAGGAAACGAAGGAAAACGCGTCATTCATGTCGCGGGGAGGATGGGGAAGAGGTGAAGGGCCGTGTGAAACTGCCAACTCGTGAGACGCCTTTCATCTTAGAATAACGTTTCAGCTTTGACTAAAGCTCGGTGGCCGAAAGCTTCTAGGAGTCTGCTAGCTGTCCCTCAAGCGGATGCGCTGCCGGGGAGAGCCGGCGAGAGCCGGGGGAGAGAGCGGGAGAGAGCGGGAGAGAGCGGGAGAGAGCCGGGCCTGGGCCGGGCTGCCCGCTCCGCAACCGGCGCGTCGCCGCTGCCTCTGGCCTCACGGCTGCGGAGCGGGAGGGGCGGGGGGGATGTTATTTACGCTCCACAACTGGCTCCACCTGATCCGGAGCCTCGTTTTTCTGGCACCTCTCACTTTTCGCCTTCGCAGCACGATGAGGCCGGGGCGGCCCGGCAGATCCGATGACGAGGGACAAGCGGGGCCGTTCGCGCACCGCCGGGGATGCGGCGGGAGCCGCCGGGCTCCCGTCCCCCGCAACCCCG
>VZZY01011573.1:30870-52224 GCA_013400335.1 Eurystomus gularis
TTCCTAGGGACCTGACCGGCGGCCCTGGGGCTCCGGGAACGAGGATGCCTCAGCGCGGGGCTTGAAAAGGGCTCGTCCGAAGGGAAAGGCGCCGCCGAGCCGGGGCCCGGCCGCTCTGCGGGCGGCACCGGTGCCGGGCCGAGCAGAGCAGGGAAGCGGACGGCGACCTTGCCTCCGGCCGAGGGCTCTGCCTGAGGACCGTTCCGCCAGTTAAGGAAAAGTAAAGGGATGCCAACCACATAAGATCAGGCGCGTTGATTTCTCTTGTAATTAGCTGTGTATTGATGCGTCTACATTTAACCCAAGCGTAAAATGGGCTGGCGGTCGTGTTTTAACCTGTCCCGCAGGAGGCTTTTTCAACCCCGCCCTCCAAGTTGAACTCCGCTGAAGCAGGAGACCCGAGCACCCCGGGCACTGTGTTTACCGCACCCTTTCACCGCCCGGCTCCGAGACCACGGGGAGCTGAGCGAGAACTGCCCGGGCCCTTCGGTGGGACTGCAGCTTACCCCGGCTCGGCAGCCGAACGCCCAGCTCCTCTTGCGCTCAGCCTGGGGAGAAGAGGGACTCTGCTCCCCCATCTGCCCCCTTGCTCGTCCTTGGAGAAAAGTAAGCCTCTCTTGTATCTCAGGAAATACGTGGAAATGGGGAGAGAAAAACGACCGTTCCTCCCACAACGAAGAGTCGCTGTTTCAAAAAGAAAAGGGAAAGGGAAAAAAGGGGGCCCCCGATGTCACCTCCTCCTCCTCCTGCGCTCAGTGCCATCCTCATGACCCACCCGTTGCAGCCGAACCTGGGCCGGGGGCTCGTGTGCTTTTTAAAGCAGCGCGGAACCAGGGAGGGAGGGAGCGGCCCGGGCCCCGCCGCGGCCGCCCCGTCCGGGACGAGGGCGCAGAAGCGGCAGCGGGTCGGGCTGTACCCGCGGATGGCAGCCTGGGGACCTCGCTGCCACCGCCCTGCCCTCCCCCGTCGCTCCTGGAGCCGAGATGCCAACGCTCCTGCAGAGACCTGCCCTACTACTGGGCCCTAAGCTTGGCCACCTCAGCCTCATGGCTCCCGCCCAAAGCCTGAGAGCGAGTTGGACCGCTTGCCACGCTTCTTGTGGAAAATGGGCACAGTTTCTTGGAGAAAAAAAAAGCAAGCCTAGAAAATACAATTCCTCAAGCTTTGCTGACGTTGTCGGGCAGGGGCCGGAGGAGCCCACCTCTGCACGGGAGCTCCGCACGGCTGTGTCACCACCTCGCATCTCGTCTCACCAGATCATGTCGCGGAAGATTCTGCAGCACGCTGTGCATTACAAACGGGATCTGTAGGATTCGCGGGGATGTGATAATTAATTCAGCGAGGATGATGCTTAATATGGACTGGCCCGAAAGAAACGAGGTCTAAAAGGAATACGCGTGTGAAGGGGAGGGGGACGGGAGAAGGGGGAGATGTGTAAAGTGTTTGAACGATAAGGCAAATGTTCGAAAGCTACATTACGTTTGCTTCCCGACCTCAAGAGCAGCTCGAAGCTTGGCATATGCTGCAGTTCCTTACTCATCACCGAGTATAACTGGTAAAGCTCGTCCTGACTTCCTAAAGGAAAAGGCTCTGCGCTGCACCAGCAGCTCTCCCAGCGCACCCGAGAACTTGACCTTGGCACAACTCTTCCTCCAGCCGGTACCACGACAGAGCCCGGCGCTGCCCTCGTAAGGCTCAGGCTCCCCCCGCTCGGGGAGCGACCCCCACCCGCGTCCTCCCCCACCCCGCTCCCCTCGGAGGCATCCCCGTACCCTCTCTTTAGCCGAGCCCTCGCCTCTGTGGAATACTTGGTGCTCTGCAAACTGGAGAGCGACAGCCCATGGCACTTAGCCAGGCAGAGCTATAGAGCTGGCGCCGGGCCAGCCTCTCCCGGTGTGCCGTCCCCACACAGCACTGCAGCTTTGGTCATATGAGCAGAAATGATGAGAAAAGCACTTTTTAATCTTTTCGCACTTGCTTCCCTGTTCAAACAGTTGCAGGATGGCTATGACTGACGTGCTCAGCGCTGAGGATATCAAGAAGGCTGTGGGAGCCTTTTCAGGTGAGTGCTTTATTTTAATGTATCTTTCGCCCCTTTTTCGTCTCTTCATCTTAGGACAGTAGTGCATTTATTTAAGCTCTGGGAATATTACAGGAGCCGACGAGATAAAATATCAAATGAGGGTGTGTTCTCAGAAGTGCAGTGAAAGCCTGACAGGTTTATCAAGTACAGGGCTGCAGCCTCAGCAAAGTTCCCCTGCACATAACAGAGGAGAAATATTTTAAGGAAGGCAAGCAGTAACTGCGGACAGACTTTGCTTCTGCGGAAAGGATAGTTTCAAAGGGAACAAAACCCTCGGGGTGGATTATATCTTGATGAGCCGTGGATGTCGGCAGCTTCCCACTCACCCCCGACATACAGTTTCAGGTATTACAGAACTGCTGTTTCTTGTTTCAAGGAGATCAGAAGCCGCTCTTTTCTTACTTCCTATGCGGAATCCCCGGGTGGGCTTCGCTTTTCGGGATGGAGCAGAAGGCAACAGTAGAGCAAGCGGGGGGGAGCACTGCTCGACTGCAGAAGCTTTCTGCAGGACGAATGCCTGCATGCAGAGGTCCATACTTCCCTCTCAGACTCCTCCGAGTTTCAGATATTCCCCACCCCTCTAATTCATCGCGACCCCTAAACTGACAGCAAACCCTCTCCTTGTTTACAGAGATTGAGGTAGTTAAGGTCGCTCTCAAAGAAACGCCAGAAACCGTGCTCTGGGAAGCACGTTATCTCCCCCCACACACACCCCCGCCAAAACTACCTGGCTGGTGGCACCACCCAGGAAAGCAGCCTCCGTCTGTCCTGGTCTGTGCCATGACCTTCCCGAACAGACAGAAGCGGAAAACCCGCTGAGCCCCACTAAACTCAGCAGCCAGAGAGTCGAAGGGACCAACAAACTGCTTCGCTCCATCCAGCAGCTGTTTTTCTCATTAGCTTCCATTGTTCCAGGGCCATCTCCAAGTCCCGGAGCAGATGCAATTAGCACTAACTAATGACAGACCTCAGTCAAGCAGATCCCGAAAGACTGAGCCTCCTTAATTTTATGTAATAGGAAAAGCTGCGGCGGGAATAAGGATGCACAGGGAAGAAAAAAAAAAAGTCCACAGCATGTTTTGGAGGTCACTGTATTGAATTTCTAATCCACACCTTTCTAACCCACACCGCAGTCGTTAGGCGAGAAAGCGCGTGGGACAAAGTGGGTGCGGTTAAAGGACAGGAGAGGTGGAGCAGGTAAACTCAGTTATCTCGGCTCCCATTTCAAGGGCTCTGGGTTGTTTGGGGTTTTTTTCCCTCGCCGGCGATCCTGCCTGACAAGGTCTTGCAGACAGCACAGAGCACAGCACTCCCTGGCAGTGTCTGAGCTCACGGCCGCGATTGCACCTACCTTTAGCGCTCGAAATGCAACACTGATTTCTAGTAAGTCTCCAGGAAAAAAAGGGAACAGAAATAGCCATGTGCTCCCAAACACTTCTCGTCAATGCTGCGCTCCCTGGTTGAGCAACTGCAGTTTTGGTTTTTTCCAGTGTTGGAAATGTCAAAAAGTAGCAGCCATCTAATAGTCAGAGTCCACTTTCAGATAACTGGTTTAGTGTAAAATTTAGCAAAAAAAAAAGGGTTTAGGGCACTGAAATGAGACCGAGCAGGTTAGACTTCAGCTCCCAACTCTGTCAGAGACTTCCCGTGTGACCTTGGGCAAGTCTCCATCCCTCTGTAGCTCAGCTCTTCATCTGCAGAACAGAGACATTGCCCCTCTCCACTTTGTTTGCTTCCATTAGTGTCTATGAAGCACGGACAACTACAGTGAGTACATCCAGCTCCAACCACAGCTGGGCTCGACGGTGCCTCCCAGGGTAGGGCGGGCACGGGGAGAAAAACACGGGTATGTGTTGGTATGTGTTTCAGTGATTTTTCTAAGCAGTTCTCTGGCTTTTCATCTCCTATAGCGGCTGAGTCTTTTAACTACAAGAAGTTTTTCGAGATGGTAGGATTGAAAAAGAAGAGCCCAGAAGATGTGAAGAAGGTTTTCCATATTCTGGATAAAGATCGAAGTGGCTTCATCGAAGAGGAAGAATTAAAGTAAGTAAAGATACATCTTTTCTCAAATAACCTCACCTAAGAGTCTAATTTCCTGGTTTCTCTTTTTACAAGACTCTAGATAATAGCGTACAATTCAACCTCTTGATTACTATTTGTGTGCAATAATCAGTGGCTTGCTGATTATATGATCTAAAGTGTGCTGGAGGAAGCTAGTCATAATTTTTATTGCAGGACCTCCGAAACACAGGGATGATCAATACCTTACAGATAGTTCTTCAGTCAAATGCAGTTTCAGAGTAAAGCACTCCTCCTGAATGTCAAAGGAGGTCAACAACAGAAGATACAACCCTAGTTCTAACCCACGTATCAAACCAGTGGTACAAATAAACATGAAGTGAAACTGTTCTGGAAAAAAACTCTTTCCTTTTTTCCATGCCTCCTCTTTAGGTTTGTACTGAAGGGCTTTACCCCAGATGGAAGAGACCTATCAGACAAAGAAACGAAGGCTCTTCTGGCTGCTGGAGATAAGGACGGTGATGGTAAAATTGGCGCTGATGGTATGTGATTAGAGGAGTAAACTTTGCCAGTAACAATCGAATATTACTCTTACAGACAAGAACTGAGGAAATCTAGGAATCGTTGAGGGCCGTGACCTTCTGAAGGGCACAGTTTGGATTTAATGAAATGCCAAATGCTGCTACATTTGCCATACCTTCTTCCTTGCAGGCTTTAGGGGAAACGGGAGCCGAGTTCTGACACTAGAGGGGGCAAGAGTTTACAGAAACCCAGAGGTCGTTAAGGCACCCTACAGTGCAGGACTAAGGATCCATCCAGCTCCTACTTCAATTAGTTTATTCTTCCTGTTGATTCCAGTGGAGTGAGGATTAGGATACTGAGAATTCAAAGACCCAGGCTTGACTATAAAACTTAGAAAAGAGAAAGATAAAAAGCATTTCTGCTCAAATGTTAGTAAATAGGAAAGTAATGCTTGACTTAGCAAAGCAATGCTCTTAAAATTCAAAGTACAGCCAGTCTGCTACAGAATTTCTATACAATAACTGTCTATCCAGCTTTTGCTAGTGTTTATGTGGGTCTTCACAGCTAAGAAAGCTTGTCACTTCCTTTTACTAAACAAGACAATCACAAGAAATGAACAACTTTTCCTCTCACAACACTGCTGAAAAAATTACCATTGTTTTCTATTCCCTCCTGGGATGAATCAAATTAACCCACATACAAAAATTCTCCTTTTTCCTCTTTCTGTATCCCTGAGACACACTGGAAGAGACATGAAGAGATGCATTTCAGAATTAAATCTTTCTTCATTGCAGGAGACAGTAGCAGATGTTTGTGGCCAGAGGACTAAGCCACCTAGATGGCAGGCAATTGCTAAAGTTTTCACCATATTGATAAGCCGTACAATAGGTTGAAATCTAAAAAATAGCTTAAAAACCTCATCTCTCCAAAAAATAACAATTAAAAAAGAAATAAAAAGCAAAACACAGTTAACTAGCATAGCCTCCTAATTTAGAAACTGAAAAAATGACACACAAAATCAGCCACTGACCTATTAATCAGATGATATATTAGCTAAACTGCCTGTTCATAGCACACTGGCATACCAGTGACTATGGCCTTTTTTTCTAGACTAATGCCTCTTAATTTCTCAGATCATGATTATATTATGGTTGCAGAGGAGCAATTCTGAAGCATCTAGGGAAGTCCCTGCTAAGCTTTAGCAGCACTACTGAACCCAATGAGTGGATCATTACTTGAAATTTCATACACTTTACTATGTGGGTCTTTGTTATTCCCATTAAAATTAGTGGTAGTGGCACTAAAATCAGCGGGCAGGGTTTTCAGAAGAATACTTGATTCAGGTAAGTAAGCTTTCAGCTGATCCACCAGCCTCACATCAGATATATTTTCAGTTATTCCCAGAAGGCTGCAAAACAAAACCAGTGTTGACTGGAATACAAGAACGATATTGCAGAATGATTTTGGCTTATAGAATAGAATATAGCCTTAATTTTTTAATTTAAACTTGACCATACCTTTTTTTTTAAAGTTGAAACTATGCCTGAAAGCCAGTACATTGTAATAAAGCAATATGAAACACCTCTTCTCCTTATCTCTCTTCTGCAACTTTTACTCTTCCTTAACTTTGAACTGGAATAATCTGAATTTATACTTGATAATGAGAAGAGAATGAATGACTTTTTTCTTTTTCTTCTTCTGGCCATATCCCTACAGTACAACCTTATTGGTTTCTTTTCCTTTTCTTAAATTTGACTCCAACAGCAAATTGTTACACCAGAAAGGCTTGAAATACATGCAAAGTGTGTATCACAGCTGGGACTGTGACCAAAGGATGAGAATGACAGTTACTTTCCAGCTTTTCCTTTGGTTCATAAATCCAATTCCAGATTATAACTGACTAGGTAAACAAAATGTAAAGTCCCAAATGTACATCACATTCATAGGCAGTATTACAATGCTGTATTTCTCTTGCAAACCATTTGCTTGTTCCTTGTAACTGAATTGTCAGGCATCACTTCCAGACCTTGTTTCACATATCAGCTTTGTACATCACTAAATGACCACAAACATGCTGCCTTTCACAGGGGTTAATGTTAACTCCCTGAATGGCCCTTGAACACTGTCCCTCAGCAGCCCATAGCAGTTGTAAGAACTGATCTTCATGGATTTTTAATCTTTCTCAGAGGTATCATCACCAACATTAATCCCAACCTCATCAGCCTTCTTCCATTTATGGTCTCAAATTACAAATTTTCAAGAGAAAATTCTGGTCTCCTGCAAGACCATTCAGCTCAGAAATAGTTTCACCAGCTTCCAAGACTTGTAATTTGTGGCTGATCTGCCAGTTTCAAACAGGTGAATACTTGCAGCCTGTTTATGCAAGACATGGTTATCTCCTGTGTGATGTCAAGCCCCCTCCATCTTCTGCTAATGTGAACAGAAGATGATGAATCTGAAAAGAACTGCAGGTCAAGGCCAGGTTACTTAATAAAACCACAAGCATTAGCTTCCAGATTGGATTGGGAAGTGATGCTGAAGCAGCTCTGTCAGCTTCAGAAGAACATTTATAAGAAAGAGGAGAAAAGAAAATGAAGATTTTTGCTCACAAAGTTTTTAAAAATCTGTTTAGTGTATTAGAACTGGACACACACATCGTGCCTCTCAGTTTCTTGATATTAATAGACTTGAGAATGTACACAGACAATTTTCAAATAGACATAGAACAAACCCAAATAGACATACCCAAATTTTTATCCCAGTAAGTCAAAATCTTTTCCTTGATACTGCTCAACCTCTGCAAATATTTTTAAATGCTTCGATTAGTTTCTTTAAATGTTGTAAAAATGAGACCTCAAGCATTCAAAATTACAACTGATAAGTCATGACCTTGACACAGGTAAATGTGATGACAAAAAAGAAAAATCTTCTGGAAGTCCTTCTTTCCTTATCTGTCTTTGTGCTTGTGTGTCTTCTAAAGTAAATTAGCGTAAGTCATTACTTACAAAGTTTCTTAAAACAGATTTGCTGTTGTACAGATAATGTAAAAAATACAATCTGATGAGAGAAATTATTAGCCAACAGCATGTTCTCTGTAATTGTATCTGCCATTTCAGTAAAGTACGACACGATATGCATTAGGCTGGTTTATAGTACTAAACCATACTGAACGCAGTGAAACAATCGTCTCCTTTTAAGTCTGAGCTTTGACACGACAGCTAGTAAATTATTTTACAGGACAAAATAGCCTAAACCCTTGTAATTTAAAACTGTTATTTGTGCAAAGAGAGATAGAACTTAATTTTGTTTGGGAGAACTGGAAAAGAGGATGTAGACAATCACAAGGATTCTCTCACTAGCAGGCCAGTCAGAGGCAATAAACACGTACAAGAATGACCAGCAGGCAGGGGCCAACAGACAGTGCTTTATCTCAGAAGTCTGGCATGTCCGAATACACTCTGTAACAATGCCTCCGCAAGCCACCTGTGGTCGGGCTGACCTTCATACCAAAATAAATCATGAACTAGCTTACTGGATAAATCAACTGGAACACCTTTGAAACATTTAAGGTATATTGCAAAGCCTGGAAAAAAAGTATAAAGTGGATAGCAGTTATTCATGAAGGAGTATTTTACGGTTTGTTGGCTATCAGAAAGTACCTGTGAAATAGATTGCCATTGAGTGATAATATCGCTATCATAATGCATTATAGAAAATATTTGGCTGCAAGTCTGAATAACCATTTCCAAATATATACTGCATATAGAAATCATTATAAAAAGGATTTAATTTAGCTGTACAAGTATGACAATTTGTTCAAATAGAACATGCATAGTTAGTTTTCCCTTTTGGAAAGGTTTCATCCATTGCGGTTCATGTTTCTCTCTGCAGTGATTTAATAATCATAGCCTTTTTCCCTTTCTGCCCAGAATAGTCTGGGTTTCTATCACAAGCACTTTATGTTATCTCTTAAATTCAGTTTGCCACACTTTCAATCTATGTACCCACCATGTACAGGATTTATACATGTTTTGTGTTAAGTAATCTGCATCACTAATCCTAATTTGGATTTACATATTTCAAAATGATGGATAAATTTGGAATTAATTTAAACCCTCTGACACTTTTATTTCTCAGTCTGGTTTGTCAGCATTTGGCAACGTGGTTTTTTTGGAGACGTCATCAAAAGTGATATCTGTTTGCACACGCAAGTCAGTAAAAGTCTCACTTGTTTAGAGTTTAGCGTTTTTCAACTGAACATTAGACCGTTGTTTAAAATGCCTGATTTTCATCTTTTATCTTTTTTAGTTGCAAGACATTACTCTTCATTATGTCAAACTGCAATAATTTTCTCTTGAGCCTTTACAGACGACTGCCTCCCCTGTTTGTCATTTTCCTCTCAGCTGATTATGTTAAACCCATAAACCACTCTCTCTGTATACCCTCTAATCCCTTTATCATCTTTGTTGCCCTTCTTGGGATTCCTTCCAGTCTGTCATTTTTAACGCTCTGAGGCACACACAACTGTGCAAGGTATTCTCATGTGTAACTGTTCCAAGGTTAGATGGACTTACGAATCATAACTTCCTTGGGTAACACAGTATTTGGAGTGCAGTATGTCAGGCTGCAATTCGCCAGGATACAAATGTGCCTTTTCCGTGCTTTATCACTCTGCTGAAAGGCATTATATATACATCAAGGCACAAAATAACCCCAAACTGCAGATAGATAAATTTATATACATATATATTAGATGTAACACTAATAAAAGCCACAGGGTAAAATCCTGGCCCTCTGAGATCACAGGAATTTTCCTTGTTTTCACCTTTGTGGTCAAGATTGCTACAGAGGTTGATGTCAGCCTTCTGGTTTTTGTAATCTGTCATTTTCAGTTAATTTGCCATTATGAAATTGAGTTTAAATGTAATGTATTTCTAATATAGGGACACGTATACTCTGAAAGACTCATTAATGAGTCTCTTTGCCAAACTCTGATATAAAGGAAATTTATCTCACTGCAAAATTAAATTTCTAGTTCTTGCCTTCACCCCATTGAGATTTACAAAGGAGTAACAGGGAAGTAATCAAGTTCTTCAGATGAATAGAGGTGGACAGCCTTGACAGCCTGGCACGTATAGCATTCCTCCCTTACCCTCAAAAGATCCTTTCATTTCCCTGTAAGTTTTCCCAAGTCATACTTTCCCTTTAATTAATGTGGATTTCTTTGTTCTTCTGTTATTGTGATGTTTCTGCTACACCAGTGACTCTGTAATCATTGTAATATGCTTCCTCCTTCTTTACATTTTCTTTTTAAAATATTTTTTTTAAATTTTTCCCTTCTCCAGAATTTGCAACTCTGGTGGCTGAATCATAAAGGCTTTGACCAATGCAAACCCTTCACCCATCCTTCACTGCCCAATTCCAACCACCTCCTGCTGACTGCTTTGGCTCCTGTTCTATTTATTTATGTTATTTTATACTCCAGCTCTGTTCTCTGCAATCCTGCAACTCTGTAATTGTGCTGAAAGACTCTGTTAAAATAATAAAGGTCACATCAGTCTGGGCTTTTTCTCTCTCACTCTAATTTGTTTCTTATTTCATGTAGGCTTAGCACAAGCTGAGAGAAAATTTTGCTCCTTCTTGCTGACATTCCTGCTGCTTTATCCCTAGCTGGGGTAAAGTGGGGAGAAATGTTAAAAATTATTTGGGATGAAACATGCATATAAGAAGTCATTCAGTCCACATTCTGATCCATGGCAAAGCTGACTGCATTATTTTTAAGCCATTCCTGCTAAATGGATGCATACTCATAGCCTGGAAAATCTCTAGTGATGGCAATTACCCAACTTCATTTGGCAGTTTGTTCTTTCAACTTAATCAGCGTTATAGATAAAATGTATTTCCTCAAATTTAACCTACATCTCCCCTGCTGCATTTTGGTGATTGGTAAATTGGTTCTTGTCTGTATCGTTTGCTAAATTTGCCTGGTGCAAGGGGATTTTTGGATAAAAGCTTTGACAGGAATATCAGCTGGTGCCAATCATGCATGGGGATAACTTTGTAAACCACTAAAAAGTGGTCACTTCCAAAATGCAGTGTATGTCTACTAGCAATGTTACACCACTATCTAGGACAGGAAGAACAGAATACTCACAAGAAACAACAGTATGAATTTCAGGAAAGGAGACGCCAAGATTCAAGTGTGATGCTGCTGTTAATACTCCCACTGTTAAAATAGTGTATCAAAAAATCCCAGAAAGACCCATTTCTTCTAAAATTTTAGCAGATAAGTGAGTATCTTTTTTTGAGTTATATACAGGCAATGGAGACTCAAGCTAAGGAAATGACTAGCCAGCAGTAAGCCAATGATGGAGCCAAGAGCTAAACATTGTTTCCCAAATCCAGTTCAGTAACTTCGGCACCAAGCTCACGCTTTTTTTTTCTTTAAGTGAAGATTTAATGGGGGGTGGGGGCAGAATCCTTTTAGGCAACATCTTCCCCACATCTTGACAGAACACTGATTGCTACTGCATAAACAGGAAGGACATTTGCCATTTCTGAACTCCAAACTATCCCCTGCAGCAATAACACCTTATTCTACTCAGATATATTATTACTAATTTAGTACATGTATTAAAAAAAAAAGATGAGGTTGAAATGCTGTCACCATCACATTGTAGAGAACACCATTCTCTGCCACAGTGATTACCCAGCGCTGCTCGGGAAGCCAATAAACCCTCCCTAAAGCCATTCTAGATTTTCACTCTGTAGTAACTTAAAAGGAAGACTGTTTGCTAAAGCTGCTGCGCGTTCAAATGAAATCCTTTGGTTTTGCACAATGTATATATACGGATCTGAATAATGTATTGATTTTTAAGTATTCTAAATAAAGCAAATGAAAACCGATTGCAATGAAGCGAGTTTATTCACTTCTTTTTCCCGGCGGCTGCTGACCTCAAGTGGCATTGAAGAGTAATTACAAGAGTGTACAGGGCTACAGAAAAAAAACAGAGGGAACCCAGCTTTTGAAGTCTCCTAAACGAAGAGCCATGCCACCAGAGAATAGACATAAAAATCGCTATATAATCAAAGCCCTTTATAGTCTCCTTCTGTTCTTTGAACCTGCAAGATTTATATTTTAATGCTTCACTGAACGGCATGAAAGCTGAAATTTTATCCAGGGCATTAACAAAAACAAAACATAGCACAATAGAATAAATAACAAATAAACACAGCCACTAATGAGTTTAAACAACTATTTATAGTACATTATGTGAAACAAAGTAAGTTACAGGAATATTAATGGGGATATTTTACTGGCAGAAAAGTCTGAAGACCCAAATGATCCCTATATCAGTCTGTCTTCACATTACTCTCTCAATCACCCCTGGACAAGCAACACCAAGTGACTAATTTGGCCTGAAATTTTTCAGCTATGCAGAAATGGATAAGATTAAAAGAAATATCACCTACTTTCAAACTGAAAAAATTACGATGGCTAAAGAGACCTCCAAAATACCATCTCTACTTCTCCTGGTGCGTGTAATATAAAGAGACCTCTGTCCAGATATAGAATTACTGTTTTGTGAAATACCATCAAACTACTACTTTTTTCACTGCTGGCCCTTCAATGTTTATCTTAGATTCTTATTCCTCCCACCCAAATTCCTTCCAAACCTTCCCCAAATCTTGAATTGTTTGATTTTCAATTACCAAAAAGTCTCAGAATTTTCCTGTTAGGTGCAAATTATCTAGTCATGGCCAAAATGCAGGAAACAAATGCAAAATTTTAAGTTACAATAAAATGTAAAAGAAAACATCATACATACAATATATTATTCATTTTCATATCTCTCTCATTTTATTGCCTGTAAGACTGTCACAAAAAACTACTGTAAAGACTGAAGAAAGCAGAATTAGCTACAAAATTTAATCAGGCCTTCAGCAGAGTGTGGTTTATTGTACGCTTGACAAATACAAAAATCCACATTACCCTGCAGTGTACTATTTCATGAAGAAAGATGTTTTAATTTTCCCATGCATAAGCAAAGGAGCAAAATTAAGTTTCTCTGAGAAACATTTACCTTTAATTTCTTAATTGTCATCTTATATCTTCTACTTTGTGCTGAACAGTAAGTGTGTCACAATTTTCTCCCCCATTGTAATACAGTAGAAGTTATGAAAAAAAACCCCAAACCTCTAGCCATCATGTTGAAGACAAAATTATAAATAATAAGGACATATCCTTTCTTTAAGTTCATGGCCAATAGCTTGTAACAAGACACAACTGGATGACTTAAGATACGTAAATTATATTTACACACAGAAAAAAAGACACTGCTTATTCACATTGGTATTATATATTGCTAGGAAAGAAATACAGCTCTCTCTCAGCTACAGCTCGAAAGGAAGAAGAGCCAAATCCTCAAGTCATAGAGAAACCATTATTTTCTGAGAAATGACAGCACTTAACATAGATGGTTTGTACCCGCAGACCATCACCAACTCTTAAAATTCCTCCAATCACCATTTACCATTAACAAACTTTAACCACCAAATTCATAATTGTTTACGCTTTAAGGGTCCTGCCAAGCTCTTAATGGAGTTTCATGGATCAGCAATTTTCCACATGTCTTATTTTGGGAATCAATGGACTGGAGGCCATAACACCTGTTCACTTTGCAGAAGCTGAGCTAGGATTTATATTTACAGTCTACGCACCAGTCCTGAGCTCAACACTGCCTAGTGTCCTGTGATTGCTTCCACACTTGGTTCACCTCACTTCATCAAAGCAAAGCTTGCTTGTTTGCTCCTTTTGCCTTTTCTGACTTCATATCTTTGGGGGTGGGGGGAGGGGAGGAAGTACAGACACTTTTCCCTAGTTTCTACTTTTCAAGATTGGAAATGCAGTTCATGTTCTCCTTTCCAGCAACACACGTGTAGTTTTATCAAAGCCTCTGTGCTACAGTACCTAGACTTTACCAACATTCTGTCCAAAACAGAGTTAACATTGTTAAGGAATTAAAAACTGTGGCATTGCACTAGAGTCATTATAGAATGGGTTGGGTTGGAAGATCAGCTAGTTCCAACCCCCCTGTCACAGGCAGGGACACCTTCTACTAGACCAGGTTGCTCAAATCCCCATCCAACCTGGCCTTGAAGACTTTCAGGGAGTGGGCACCCACAGCTTCTCTGGGTGACCTGTTCTAGTGTCTCAACACCCTCACAGTAAAGAATATCTACTAATATCTCCCTCTTTCAGTTTAAAGCCATTACTCCATCCTATTACTGGACTCCCTGATGAAGGGTTCCTCCCCATCTTTCCTGCAGGCCCCATTTAAGTACAGAAAGGATGCTACAAAGTCACCCTGGAGCCTTCTCTTCTCCAAGCTGAACAGCCCCAACTCTCTCAGACGGTCCTCATAGGAGAGGTGTTACAGCCCTCTGGTCATCTTTGTGGCCCTCCTCCAGACTTGCTCCAGTAGGTCCATGTCTTTGCTGTGCTGAGGACTCCAGAGCTGGACACAGTACTCCAGGTGGGATCTCACAAGAGCAGAGGGGAAGAATCCCTTCCTTCCACCTGCTTGCCGTGCTTCTTTTGATGCAGCCCATGATATGATTGGCTTTCTGGACTGCAAACACACATGGCTGGGTTACGTTGAGCTTCTTGTTAAACAAGACCACCAAGTTCTTCTCTGCAGGGCTGCTCACATATTTATAACAAGCTCTGCTTCAACAAAGTAACATCAAAGATTATTAATTTACACAGGGTTCACTGAAGATGCAAATTAGCTCAAGATATTTGTATTAATGAGAATAAAGCACAAAAAACCTTAATTTGACTCTAAAATCAAATTAGATTTGAGTGGTCAGTGGATAGAAAACACATCCTCTTATTTAGAAATCAATTGTAAATGGAAGAGAAATTATATGGCATGCGTTAACACACTAAAATTGAGCTGTGGTTAAAGCATGTGCTGACAGTCTTGTTCTAACATGACCTAGGATCCACGGGTAACACAGATACAAGAACACAGGCTTTAGCCACACATGCCAGTGGTTAAAATACCTCCTTGAGGCTCTGGACTCTCTCATTGCTAACGTGGGCTTGAACCTGACCTGCCGCGCCTTCATTCTGTTTCAGCAGAGTATCTTTTCCAAAGAGACACACCCTTTAGAAATCCCAGCAATGTCCAGAGCTAGAAAATTTAGAACAACTTTTCTTTTAAACAAGAGGGAAGCCAAACGTGTCTAAAGGGGACTAGCTGCGTGCATGAGAGATCAATTATCAAAACTTTCCCAGACTGTAGGATCTCCTAATGTGGGATAACGACTTCACAAGGGAGGAAGTAAATTTCTGGTTAGTGCTCTTCTGGTTAACAGAGTAACAAAGCTTAGCAAACGTTGATATACTTTTAAGGACAGAAGTTAATATAAATACAAATACCAGAGTCCTTCTGCATTCCCCAGAAAAACAGAAGGAACTGCACGAGCTACAACAATAAACAGATCAGAAGATCCAAATACAAATGCTGGAAGGCACTTAATAAGCCAATGGAACATGCAGCTAGAAAAGATCTTTTGCTTTTTTTTTTCATAAACTCATTCAGACTTTCACCTAGGAAAATCTAAGTGAAAGGATCTTGCCAGTGTCTGAATCAGAATGTCCAACTCTTATTGCAACAACAGTTTTTAATTCTAGGAGAAGCTTGTCTGATTAATTAATGGTTCATGTACAAGAATGCAGTTGGTTTCACTGGTGTTATGATGGCACAACACTGGCATTAACAAAGGGATACTTAGGCCTTCAGGTGGTAAGAACACAACAACTGTCCCGACTTTGCCACTAGAGCTTCTACATAGATCGTAATAGGCATAAGACCAGAGGTCAAATGCTTAACCCTTGACTACTGGAGGGAATGTCCATGGGTTGTTGAAAAGCCAACTGGTTTAGAGATACTGCAAATGTTGCCTGGAAGGATATATTTGTTTTAAATTACAATATTTTAATTGTTAATAAACTCCACTTCTTTTATTTTCACAATGCAATGCAGTTAAAAAAAATGTATCACTACAATGATAGTAAAATATATAGGTAATAGCAAATTATCAAGCACTTATTACCACTTTAATATAAAGAGGAATAAGAATTATGTGGCTGTGCTAATTTTGTGCTTCCTTCTGCAGATGAATGAAGATTTTCTGTATTAAAACATTTGCATTTCCCCCCTCAAAGTAATTTTCAGTTTTGCTGGATACAGCACAATTGCATCTACTCTTTCAGCTGCAATGGGTTGTTGAAACTGAGCTATTGCCCAGCACCTGCTCTTAGTCAGACAGCTGAAATCAGAGGTTAGGGGGAAAAAATTAAGATTTTATGTCATTGTAATGCAAGTCTCCTTTTAGCTTTGCTGCAGTCAGTGTTCAATTATGTTCTGTAACAATCTCCATTACAGAGCCAGTGTTTTTCTGTTCCACTCTGCATGTATTAACTTTCCTGTTCACACGGAAAAGCAGTTCTTAGCAAAGCAGAGGTCTCTTAAGAGACATTTGCCCATAGATTTAATGAGGCTACATCTTTTTTGGCCTGTTGAGGATCCTAGGATTCAAATGTATCCTCATTTTGAATCCATCAGAGGAAGAGAACTGATACAATAGAACTGAAATTATTTCTCGCTGAAGGCCCAATAGGTCAAAATTAACCTGAAAACTCATCTAGTCTATGGAGTACAACACAGAACACATAACTATGAAGGGCTCCCATGTAATTTTTTTCCTGGGTGTATCCTATTTTTACAAGCTCAGGATCCTTCTCAATCAGAATTTTTACAAGTTCACTGAGTAGCCCAGATGTTTAAGATTTCATCAGAAACAGGAACCATGGCCTAACATCTGTAGGGAGAAAGTCACAACGACTTTGACCAGCAAGGCTCAGCAGCAAATGGGAAGGAAACAGCTGGTGCGAACAGCTACTGGGAACGCAGGAGAGGGAGCCTTGCTTCTGAAGTAGGAGAGAGCAACAATACATGGACAGAGCCCTGAGACAGGGGCCAGAGGGTGAACAATACAGAAATTCAGGGTCTGGGACTTGGGGGAAAAGAAAATCCAGAGCAGGAAGGACTGGAGATGATTAGAGGGAGGATTTTAAAAGCTTAGAGCAGAAGAGGGTTTATTATCATATAAATACGTTATAATAAATTTACCTTGAAAAGAAAGGACATGGATAAGGTGGAAAAGTCTGTGCCTAAAAATTAACCTGTTAGAAATGCAGAAATGATAGAAAACAGAGTGTTGTAAAATCCTGAAAATTTAATTAGGAGTCTCAAATACTTATCTGGTCCTTCCTCCATTAAACCTCCAGGTCCTGGAGTCACACGGCTGACTCTCAGTTTTCAGCAAGGGGAAAAAAATTCTAGCTGTCACGTCTGCAGAGAAAACCTTGAACATTCAAACCCTGAAAAACAGAAACAGAATATAAACCCGAAGACCTTTTTTTTTTTTTTTTAAATAAATCTCAGTGTAGTCTGTCTTACAGTTGTTAACATAAGATATAGAATTTGTGTAAACCCAGCAGCTGCTTTCTAAGCAGACAATAGCCAGAGATCCAAAAAAAGATTCCCAGCTGATATCATAGTCATCTTCACCACATAATGACTGGCATGCTGGAATTATGGGTAGCTCATTTAAAGAGGTTGTGTATTCATGTATTCTGTATTCGACAGATTAACCCCTTCCCCACAATGCACTCAATGCTCACTTTCCAGCATCCAATCACCCTATGCACAACTCTGTGCAAAAGAGCGTGACAATGACTGCTCCAATAATAGCGTACTCACAGCGGAGAAAGGTTTAGGCCACACACAAGGTCACAGCAAGTCCTCAGTCTGTCACAGACACTCCCCCATGGAGAGATCTGTACAGCAGTAAGACTTTTTGTATGAAGTTCCAGACCCCTGATCACCTATCTATGTCTAATGCTTTGGGATATATTGTTAAAAACTAAATAAAGATTTAGGGTTTGCTCACTTTTCCAAGCTTCCATGTGCAAGAATGAAGATTCAAGCTGGATTTTTTCCAGACATATGCAGAATAATAATTCCCCCCAAATTCTCCTTATGCTTATTCTTGTAGATTTGCATGCATCCTTGAGAAACCCGTCCCTCATTCCATATTCATCAGAAGAGAGGATATAACAGTTACAATTAGCATACTCAAATCAAGTTTACAGCCTTGTAGATGTACCTACCCTGCATCCAATAATTTACCTCTTTTCACTGATGCCACAACCACTATTCATTTCTAACTTCCACTTTCCCAACGTAGTAGATCAGAAACAAATGACAGATACGCCAGATCAGTCAGAAGCACTGCTCTAACTGCCAAAAAATCCTTTGGCTGATTCAACCATTTCATAATTATCTTCCACTTCAGTGCATCGAGTCTCAGCCAAAAAGCCTTCATATCTGTGTCTCAGTCCCCACCACAAATGAGCAAAATCTGAAGACCTGGAAAAATAATGCTGTTATCAACAGCGATATAGAATGCATTCAAATTCATACTTCTGTTCTGATAGCTCCACTCTGAAGAGAAACAAAAGGCAATTCTGAGGGATGCCAAATGAAGTAGCCCACAAAATAGATGAAGTTTCTATTTATTCTACTGCCTGGGAAAAGTGTAAGGAACGGAAATCTACAATGAAATTCACACATCCATTCCTGCCCTTTTTAAAGCTCTCCAGTCATATCAGTAAACACTCGTAGTCAATTCTGTAAGAATCTTAAAAGCTGCAGGAATGCTGAATATTGCAAGGTATTTCTGATGTTGTTTTGTCAAATTGTTTCCTTTTAGTAACATAAGATTTAAAAAAGAACTGATGAAACACTTCATATTTAAGAGATTTTTTACAGAAAGATCTGCAAATTCCTCTCCTCAACATTAATGCCCTCCTGAGAAGCATTGCTTACTCCAAGGAAAGCTACATTACTTCCTCGGTAGCTTCTATTAGGCAGCATGTTCAAGTTACAGGTTGTCACCATCTCAACTCTGAGTATATCCAGAATGTTTGCACCTATATTTGATTAACTGTAATTTTTTTAAAAAAAGAAAAGGAGTATTAGTGAATTCTGCCTTACAAAACCAACTTTTTAACAGGTATTTGTTGTGAAGGAGACAATGAAGTGACCTGTGCAGTGCCTGACAGAACCTGAAGCACAGCCCATACACCTAAAAGACTGTAAGGCCTTGGTTTAATCCTCATTGTAAAGCCCTACCTTACTTCTGAAATTCCTTTCCAGCCCTCCTGGAGCTGCACTTCCACTAGTGCTGCCTTCTGCAGCCCGATGAAACACAAGCCGCACAGAGACACACAGTGCAGTTTATCTGCTGTTTTGTGACCTTTGCCTAAAGGAACGTGACTTCAAATTCCAGGTCTTGTGGCTGTCAGGGCCACTCACCCTGCTCACATCAGAGAAGGGGTGCTTCCTGCTCATAGGAGTCTTGCTTTATTTGGGGAAGAAATGAAATGTGTGAATAAAAAGAATGCTCTATTTCTTCTTGGTAAATACAGGATTAAACCTAATAAACATTTCTCTAGGGTAAGGAGATCATCCTCTCTTGTTGGTTGCTTTTTTTTTTAAATCCACAGGGTTTCTCTCCCTCTCTCTTTCTCACACATTCAAGATGAGAGAAGCTTCAGTGAGCACAGCTACCAGTATTCCAATTTATTCAGCAGCAACCCTTGTGGACTGCTAACAGCTGACTGCAATTCTGCTTGGATTACAAAGTGTAGATAAGTAATTCCATCCTTAATCCATCACTGTCAATGCTGGTAAGGGAACAACTTTTACCTGTGAGAAATCAGGCAGAGGAAAAGATTGAGAAAAAAAAGCGTGGGGCAAAGGACAGCAGCAGTAGAGAGTACAGAAGGCCATTAAGAGCTCTATGTGCAAGTGCATGCAGAGGTAAGCCGGAAATGAGGGAACAAGATGAAAGATCAGGGTTCTAATAGGAAAGCAGCAAACAGAAAGGGGATAGCCAGGTTCCAAGCAGAAATTTTCAATGGGAATGAAAATCTCACTTCCAACATAATCTATGCCTTCTATTACACTGATGCCACTGTAAAATGGCAGAGACATTTGCGACCTCAGTAAATGTTGATGGATACTAGTACCTTACAGCCACAATCAATAAATCTCAAGTGCATCATAATGGAGCCTCAAAGCCTTTCCATACAGACCTGTCAGTAAAGTGGGACAGTATTACAAATAGACAACAAAGGATAACACAAAGATTGCAAAAACTGGAACACACAGAGACAAGTGAATTTCCTGGAGGAGGGAACGGGAGGCAGAAAAGATGAAAAAGGAGGTAAGCTATTTAGACGTAAGTGATGGAGAACATCGATAACCACACACCTGGTTTATGTGATGGAGGACTCAGGAATGGAAGAGAAAACAGTGAAAGCAATAATGAGACCTGTCATTAATTTTTATTTTCCTTTTTAAAGGAGCCCCTAATAGTGACTCCACCACTATACTTCACTACAGTCTTCATCTCCAATTAAAGTCTCTGCCCACTCAGGCTAGAGAAGTCTCTTTCATATTTTTATCACAGAAACAATGTTTTTGATGTGCATATAAAAGACCTCTTTTGGCTTTACTATAGGTGCATATTATTTTTATGTTATTTGCCTGCCTGGCTAGATGTTTATGTGACATACCTGCCAGACATGCAAAATGGGTCATCCATACTAGAAAAGACCAATAAAGCTGCCTTCTAAGTAGGCACTAGCTTGAGGTTAAAATAAAACTTGAAAAAATCTTCAACTAATTCTACTCTTGAAATGTCCAATCTTACAACCCAAATACAGATATACTATTTATTCTCTTCTTCCCAAGCTTACTTACTGCTTTTCATAGTGAGCAGATTCTGTGCTCCACAGTAAACAACCTGAAGTGTAGCCAAGCAAAGTTTATACCCTGAAAAAGCATTGTTATTGCTATGTGCTATTGCTATATTGTTATAGGTTATGCTATATGTTATTGCTATATTGTTATATGCTTTCTAACGCGTAAGATCTTTCAAAGCGATTGGAAGGAGAGGAAAAACCAGGAAGCTTGACAGTCAGCTTTTTCAGCTCTAACCCAAACCCGTTAAGTTTGACTTGGACTGCTTCGGAAAGACAGATCAGTTTAAAGATTATGAGTAGAGCACAGAAATAGTCTGAGTAGTCAAGGCAGTCTTAGTAAAAATACTTGAAAAGGAACAAATAAAGGAACCAACCCACTGCAGTGTGACAGACTGCAAAATTAGAGGGGAAAAAAAGGAACAAAATTCTGAGATACTAAGAAGAAAGCAAATAAGAAATTGGTGAGCAAGAACAGCTCTCCCGGGGGGAACAGCAACATACTCAAAAGCAAGTTATGAACTGGAGGAAAGGCTAAAAGACCAAGCGTTGAAACAGGCTGAGAAGAAACGTTTCTCAGCTCCCACACTGGACACACAGGCCTCGGCCACCGGCCGTTTTAGACACCCTGGCCCAACCGACTCTGCGAAATTCAGGAGATTCGCGGCCGGCTGAGAAGCAGCGCCAACCGAGCCGGGCGCAGCTCCCGCTCCGATTGGCCTCCAGCCCTGCGCCCTGAGGGAAAGGTGCCCCAACCCGCAGCCGGCGACCGGCCGCTCAGCCCCGTCCCTGCGTGGCCGTGGGCCCCAGGTCCGCCCGCGCTCCC
>VZZY01011573.1:52630-77423 GCA_013400335.1 Eurystomus gularis
TGGGCGGGCACCACCTAAAGGAGGCGGGGCTCTCGGTTGCTAGGGCCGCGCTGTTGCTAGGGCTGCTGCCGCCGCCTTCCTCGGGCCGGGGCCATGGTGAAGCTCGCTGCCAAATGCCTCCTGGCGGGTGAGTCCGGCTCGTCCGCCCCGCTGGCGACAGGGGCCTAGAGCGGGCTCTGTGGGGTGGGGCGAGGCCCGAAGCGAGGCGGCGCTGGGACGCCCGGACCCCTCAGTGAGGGGGGAGCCGCGGGCGGGCCGCGCTGGAAGGTGGCTGGAGGAGCTGGGGTTGGTTGGTCGGGAGAGAAGGAGGCTCAGGGGAGACCTGGAGGGAGGTTGTAGCGGCGTGGGGGTCGGTCTCTTCTCCCACGTAACAAGCGACAGGACGAGAGGAAACGGCCTCGAGTTGCGCCAAAGGAGGGTTGGATATCTGGAAAAATTTCGGTAGGAGGGTTGTCAAGCCCTGGACCAGACTGCCCAAGGCAGTGGTGGAGTCACCGTCCCTGAAGGTATTTAAAAGCCATGAAGGTGTGGTGCTGAGGGACATGGTTTAGTGGTGACCTGGTGGTGCTGGGTTAACGGTTGGACTTGGTGATCTTACAGGTCTTTTCCAACCTGAACGATTTTATGATTGTATGATTCTCAGCCCCTCATCGAGGGGTCACCCTGATGGAGAAGAGATGGGCAAGAGGAGACAGGAGAAAGGTGGGGACTTCAGCTCCCTTTGGGATGGTTACAGTGGAAATTACCTTTGTCGTTACCTGCCCCATATCCTCTCTCTTCTATGACATGCAAAGAATGAAGAGCTGTGTTCAGGGAGGGTGTGAAGTGTGGTTAGACCAGCTGAAATGAGAGGACAGGATCTGAAAGAAAGAATGGAAGAAAGAAGGGAAGGAAAGGAAGAAGGAAGGGACGGGAGAGGGATGGGTATTTCTACATTGTGCAAAGGTGGGCTGAAGATGGGGAAGGTGTGAAGGAACCAGGACAGACAGCTGAGTTCTGCTCTGAGACTCCCTTTGTGATGGAAGAAAAAATCATTTCAGAAATTGGGGTGATTCTGAAAGTGTGATGGAAAGGTAGAGCTTTAACAAAGAGTAGAAGGACAAAGCATGTGCACTTCACAGAGGCATCTTTTCCCCTAAGCAAATTGGAGGTTAGCCTGAAAAATAGTGAGGTGTATTTAGTATGGATTATGGAGGTTCTGAAAGTTAATACAGCTGACTGTTAACACTGTGGGAAGAAAACTTTTTCTTTTTTTTTCACCTTCCTCTACATTGAAGCTCTGTGCAGCCTCAGCCAGAAGCACAAATCCATAAAACCTTTGTGTGCAACTTCCAGGTTTATCTCTTTGCTCCAAATCTGTTTTCTTTCACTCAGAATAAAGTGTTTGCCTTTTTTTTTTTTAACCTCGGAAGGGGCTAACCATCAACTTTCACAAAGCCAGGTGCGATCTTTGGCACATGCAAAAGAACTCATCTCCCTTGTGCCTCTGACAGTTCCTGTGGACACCATGAGTATCTTGCCCATCTTCTAGATTTGAAACCTACACATTGTTTCCAATGTAGAGGTTTCCTGGTCCCAATACCTAGGCTTTGCTTAAGTCTTCAAAGTTTTGTTGTTTAGTATTACCAAAGGCCAATTCCATGACCATTTTAAATTCACATAGGGTTTTTTGGGGTTACCTGGTTATGTGCTTAATCCTAATTGGGTCTGGAGCTGCCTTTTCAATTCTGTTCACAACACAAACGGCAGGAAGATCCTGTCCCATATGTGGTTCTCCTAAGTGCTACAACAATATTCACGTGTTATTAAAAATTGTAAATTAATGAAGCAGACCGGGCAAAATGACTTCTGTCTTGGAGAAGAGACCAATATAATGAAAGAGACACAAGAGATGAGTAACCACAACAACCTAAAGGGAACAAGAAAGTGCAATTACATAGGTAGGAGCAAAAACATCAGAGATGGAACAAGGAAGACTTGTGTACCTAAGGAAATGGTTATGAAGAATAGAATGGAGCTGCACCAAGGTCAAAGCGAACAACAGGGGAAAAGGGCTTTTATTAGAAAAAGAGAGACTATTAACTTGACAATAAAAAGCTATTCTCGTGTTATCTCAAGGGTAATTTACAGACACACAGTAAAATACATGGTTGTTTGAGCTTACTATGGAGACGCTGTGTTGCTACAAAAAGATTTTCATTGTAGAAAGACAGTTGGCAGTAGCAGGCATTTTACAGACGCACTACAGATTCTGGCAGAATAACAGAAATATGGATGGAATAAATACTGTGGGATGCAGTACTGGCAGATGAGACCTAACTAAATGAAAAGGGTAAGGGAACTTATTTTGAGAAAGTGTAGTGATGTCATGGCCTAAGAGGATGGCAAAGAATAAGAAGAGGGAAAGGACATCTGGGGCTGTCAAACTGAAAAAAGGCAATATATCAGTTAAGAATTTGCACTGGATGATGCCTGCGCAGTTTGGAGCAATGTATGCTTCTCTGTCTCGTTTTACAAAGACAGATCTATTGAAATACAGAATAGCTTCCACTCAGAACAGAGTGTTGTCTTCAGCACAAGCTTGAACTGATCAGGGAACAAACAAGCTGACTTACCAGATTTTCCTGTCTAAATATTATGAACCCAGCTCAGCTCAAAGTAAGCAAGCATGCTGAAAATGTTTAAATAAGAACTACATTTGGTTAATGCATCTAGGAGCAATTGTCAGTACCCAAAATACCCTTCCACCTCTATAATATTATATGAGCAGATAGTTTTACCAATTTCCTTCAAAACAACATCTAGGAAGCTATAATAGGGTCAAAATAGACCCCGTTCTGTGTTTATTAACAACATAGAATAAAAGGTTTGTATTCCAGGCTTGGCTGCCGTGAGTGTTCCTTCAAAGGTAAAGCTAGAACCACTGAGGTGTTTAATTCCTGGTTCTTGTCCTTTGAACTATCCAGGCTATTGAGGCAGTATGTGAAGAGAGGATAAGTCCTTTGGGAGCATTGAGTCAAGTCTTTGTTTTGCAAGGATTATGATATTTTTCACGGAGTGATATGGGCATATGTGAATTCAGCAGTTCTCTGCCATTGCTTTGGTTCTTAAGGGTTTTGTAGCAGCAGGCCAAAGCAGGCAGCTGCCAGGTTTTCCCAAAGTGTTGTGCAAGCCATACCAGAAAGCCTGGGCTCTAGAAAAGCAAAACCTAAAGCCCTTTGGTTTTCCTTCCATATAGGGATGAATCAGCAGGCTTTTTCTTTCCAGCCAAGTGACATTTGCTTCTGTTACACTCAGGATGCAACTAATCAGCCACCAGCAGCATTGACTCAGCAAGAGTTGCTCTCTTAATGGGGTCAGCAAGAAGAGTTCATCGAGGAATGTTACCAGCTTAAGCAGCTTTGTGGTATACAAATGACCCATCTCTTCCCTAAACTCAATATGTAACGAGGATTTGAATCTGGGGAAATGGGTAATCTGAGGAGAGGAAATAGCCTCCTCTGCAGCCCAGTCTCCTTTATCACATTGGGTTTTTCTCTACATGACAACATATCTAGGAAATTTGTTAGGTAAAAACTATAGGAATAGAGATGAATTTTAGAACACAGCAGTTCCACCCTGGTCGGGGGAGCCTTTACTGTCGTTCCTAGGGCAGAAATCTGACATCAGCACCATTATGCATAATGGCAATACCCATTTCCTCGTGTGAGTATTACCTTTGTGGATTGTTTTGTGCTTCTGTGACAGTGATCTTGCCTGTACTCAAGAGTTAGAGCATCCAAGCTCTTATGGCATATGAAAGTAACAGAACTGAGGGAAAATAAGATTCTCTAAGATGAAACAAAAAATATTTTATTTTTTTTGGTTTTGCAGGAGATCCAGCTGTGGGGAAGAGTGCTTTAGCCCAAATGTTCCGCAGCGATGGGGCTCATTTTCAGAAGAACTATACACTGGTAAGCCACCAACAGGCTCAAACTGCTACCCAACATTTTTCTACATTACATGAGAAAACTAAGAAAGTCTAGAACAAAATAAGTAATACAGTTTTAAGCTGGGGCATTCAGGGTGGGGTCTTAACAGGGTTTTCTTTCTCTTACACCCTGAATTATGAAGAGAAATCTTATAGTATTCTGCAAACTTTATGTTTTGTGGGTGCTGGTTTTGAAACTTAATGCAGAGTAATTTAGTTAATTTTGTAATTTTCCTGCTGAACCAATGTTTTCACAAGCTTTTGTGGTGTTAGAGAGCTTCCCCCTTTAGGGAGCGCTCCATGAAAAAGCACTGCTGAAGGAGAAAGCTTTTAATTCCAACAATTAAATGTGCGTGTGGACAGTGCGCTTATCACTATGCAAACATGGAGATGTGCTGCATAGCCCCAAGATAATTATAAGCTACAGAAACTGTTCCCAGATGAAGAGGATACAGTTTGCAGTCTTTCAGTGTGAGAATCAATGGTGATGACTAATCAGAAGTAGGATAAAAATAAAAGTAAATATAAGTAATGTAAAAAAAGGAAAATATGAATGTGAAGAAAAAAAGCCCTAAAATATGTTTATTCATTGAAATAAAGATGGAAACCAGAAGTTAAGGATAGAAATAGAACAAACAAACAAGCTACAAAGCAGAATGAGATAAAAGGTGGAAGAGGCACAAATTACCTCAGTCCCATATGTTAGCTGATCATATGGTTGGTGCAAAATGTTCTAAGGCGTGCTTTAGCACAGCAATGCGATAGTGAACGTAGCCCTGCAGATTTCAGCTACTACCCTTAGTTGTTCACAAGCGAATCTCTGGATGTTGGTTATTCTCTGCCTTTTTCCCGCATCAGAGCAAATCTACACGGCTTTGACATGTAGGTGGGAGTGTGTTACCAGAGCTACGAGGAGTTCCCAGTAGCCTATGTTTGATGGGATTGTAATGATCACAAGAATTGCCTCAATCCAATGCATAGTCAGTATGCAGTAAGACAGGCTCTTAAAAACTCTTCTGATCCTTGTTTTCCTGATTTTTCTTGACAGACAACGGGCATAGATCTGTTGGTGAAGGCTGTATCAGTTCCAGAGACAAGTGATAGTGTGGTGAGTTTTTTCTATGACATAAATTGGGTCATAAAGAGACATCCAGAGCTCAAACCTCACTTCAGTCTCGTTCTTCTGGAAGATGGCTCTGCACGTTCATAAGGCCATTAAGTTGCATTAAGGAAATGGGGCTGATCATGTACAATTGCTGATACTCCAAGGTTAGTTTAATCTTTAAAATGTAAGCTTAACATACTTGTATCCAACATGGGATCCTAAACCAAAGCTGTTGGTAGCTTTGTTAGGATTCTGTTCTGTCCTTTAGGGCGCTCAGATTTAGTTCATGTTTCTTAGAACTACAGAAGCTGGAACTTAGGTGTTATTTTTCCTTAGTGCCCCATACTCCCACTAGTGAAATGTGGGCCATGTGTATGATTTTGTATAAATAGTGCAGGTTACTGTCCCAGTTCACATATTCTGTTTTCAGTAGGGATGGAAACCAGACTTGGGGCCTTAGAGGTAACCCTTTTATTGATTATACATGAAAAATAGCTATTTCTTTTCTCATGCTGTCTGAAATGGAGTATTCTCAGTATGGCTATCTTGTCCCTTAGGGACATGACACTTCTGTGCTGAACAAAATGCAGGAGTTACAAGTTCCAACATTTACTTTCAAAACCTTTCCCTACACTGCATTTTTCCTGGCAAGAGGTTTTTTTTCTGCTTCCGCTTTCAGGAATTCTTCATTTTTGACTCTGCAGGAAAAGATCTATTTTCTGAAATGCTGGAGAAACTGGTAAGTCTTATGTAACAGTCCTCTTCTTCCAAAGAAGTGCTTTTGCTTTGAAGATCTGAACTCCCCATTCTGGCAGATGTAGCAAACTTTGTCTTTAGTGGAAATGGGAGCAATTACCTCAGTTGCAAATGCATCCTGTTCTACCTCTCTAAAACTTGTAAAAGTACTAGAAGAAATACTGTCCAGAGGAAGGAAGGCAGATAGTCATTCAGTTTTCTTCCAGCAGAAATAGGGATGTTTAAATGAGAGTTGCTATGTGTTGTTGGTTAAAGTTATTTTTATTTCTTAGAAAAACATCTATTTTGCTGCTACTCCAGCAGTGGGTTTTTATTGTGTTATAGTGATGTGTTTCATCCAACAAGGTTCATTTTTGTCCTTGAGCATAATACTGCCCTTGGTATTTTCCTTCATACATTTGTGTCCTTACCTGTACAGTTCTCCATTGTGTAATCTCATTTTGAAACGTAAAATCAATTAATTGATGTGAGGTTTCATAAGATGGCTAAGTCAACCTAGTGGTTCATTGCTCTACGAGAGGCAATTCCACTTTTGCCCTTGCACTAGGTCTGATTTGCAAGGGACTCCTCTGGAAGCTGGCTCAGCTTCTCAAACTGGAAGAAAACCTTTTTACTTTTTTCTCTAGGATTAATTTTGCGCTGATTCAGCATGAAGAATCAGTTTTCCCAGGGATCAGATGAGTGCCAGAGCCGATACAAATAAAGGAGCAGGACCGTGCAGGCAGGAATGGGGAAAGAGAGCAAGACCACCTCTCCCAGTGCCAGCTATCCATTCAGTCAGCTCAACTGAAATGTGAAGCCCCAGCCAGGGCATAGGATTCCTGTATGTTAGGCTTTTTATTTTTGTCTTAGCATCTGTGATTGCCGTGTTTACAGACTCGCTGTTGACCACATCAGTTTCATTGGAGCTGACAATGTTCCTTTCTTGCTGTGCAGTGGGAGCAACCCAATGTCCTGTGCCTTGTGTATGATGTGACTAATGAGCAATCATTCAACAACTGTGCCAAGTGGTTGGAGAAGCTGAGGGCTCAAGCAGTTGAACTGCACATCCCAGGTAAGAAATGGGTGGGATTCTTGTTATCTGCTCCTCTCTTGTATGACAGCAGTTGTTCCCGTTGAGATGTGGCATAGAGCATTTACTTTAAGCCAGGGACAGGCATGGCTTCCTCCAACTCCTTTGCTTTTATCACAAAGCAGATAAGGCATGAATATGTTTCCTTTGAGGAACCTTTTCTAAGTTGTCCTAGACTGTTCTTCACACTCTAACTTTTTCAGCTACTTCTACAAATGTTCCAGCATTTATTGCTAACAAGACAGCATTCCTGGGTTGTTGTCTTTCCTTTGTTTCCTATTTTTTTTTCTGTAGGTGTCTTAGTGGGGAATAAAACAGACCTGGCTGGTCGTCGAGTTGTGGAGCAGAAACAAGCACAGGAGTGGGCTGAGAAACATGGCCTGGAATACTGTGAGATGTCAGTGGTGAGTATCTGCTCCTTTCACCATCTGTGGAAGTGAGCATTTGTAAACCTACCTTCTCTTTCAGGTAACGAAAGATAAGTGGGGAGGGGGGGTCTCTTCCACTTGTTTGTCATTTAACTCACCCTCAGTTTTAATCTGTCTTTTGTGAAGCAGTTAGAGCAGAAATAGTCAAATGCTTAATCTGTCTGTCATTCACTACTTTCTTATTTCTTTACAGAAGGAGATGAAAAATTTTGAGGCCCCTTTCCACATCCTAGCAAAGTCATTCCACCACCTGTACAAAGAGAAAGTGGAAACTTTTCAATCACTAGCTTGAGGGCCGTGACTGGCATGACTTGTTTATCCTCTAAGCTTCTCCTAGTGCCCAGAATCCTGCAGGATGGAATACAGAGAGAAGAAAAAAGATGAGCTATTTGCTTCTTTATGGTCATCTTCTGGTAATTCAAAATAAAATAGAAATACACAAGTGGAAAGTCACTCTTCTGAAGTTGCTACCTCAGCATTCCTTTCATGTCCTCTAACTTGGTTCTCTGCTCACTGAAAGTCTGCTAGGTTGGAGGAGGCGGGGAATAAAAGGGGAGGGCAGAATGGAAATTGCCAGCTCTTTGCTTTGATACTGTCTTGTCTCTCATCTGAACAGGCTTCCTGCTGCTACAAGAAAGGATTTAGAGGTTTGGAGAAGGAGAGAGGAAGCTGACAGGATTTTTTTCAACATAAGCAACCCAACCCTGGTAGATATGTTACAGAGCAGGACTTATTCGGTCCTGCTGCTTGTAAAACATTTTCAGGAGGCCTGTGCCCTAAAATCAGCGTACGGATACTGGGATGTGTGGGGACTGAGCTGGATTTAGGTGTGTTTCTAGGAGTGCCCAGAGTTTGAGGCCTGTTTTAACAGTGCTACCCTTACCAATTGTAGGACTGATGTGCTGACGACTAGTATGTATTTCTGACTTCTAGAATCTGGTTCTTTTCTTCAACATGGCTCACTTTCACTGCCTGGTAGGAAACTGTCTTGCATCCATACTGCTGTCACTCGGTAATGCAGTGCCCTCTGCTGGTCCCAGGTCACAAGATTTCTCATGAAGCTGTCTCTCTTGAAGCGAGCAGGACTTCTCACAGGCGCATCCGAACTGGCTTGTCTTCAAAACGGGGTCAGATAGCAAGAATACCCCTTTTATTCTAAAGACAAGTGCAAAATTTTAAACAGATTACCTTTTCTTCTTCATGTCTTTGTCATCTTCCATGGTTTTGTGTAATTTTTCTTTTTGTTAGCCAAACTTGGCAATATTATGTTCTTATTAGGTTCAATTCTCAATCCCTTACTAGAATCAGAGTCCTCTTTGTTGTGGAACTTCCCTTGCATGTCCTTGAATTTCTGGTTAAAGACCATGATTCTGATGTTGCTAGCAGAAACAGGACTAAGGAAAGGACAGGCAGCCTGGCTAAGTTACTTTGACTCCGCTGTGTCTGGCTAGAAGTTTTGTATCAGGAAGGGTAAAAGCCTAGAGAAAACTGCTCTTTTGTGTGGAGTACTGATGTTGCACGTGTGATAGTCTTTTTGCTAATGCAGTATGTGAAAGTATCCGTGGTAAGGCACTGCCTTGTAACTGAGCCTAGCTCCGAGAAGTTAGAAACTGTAACCTTTCACTTCTCCTAGGTTATATTAGTCTCCCTTGGGCAAGGAAGCTGAATTTTTAGACAGTAAGCACCAAGTGATTTTTCAGACAGGCTTTTCAGGAATCTGTGTTTCAGGACTTTTGTATGTGCATTTTATAACCATTTTTATGCCAGTGCTAGGAAAAGTACATTGGATTGAACTAAGAAATATGGCTGCAGATGTAGCAGACTTTATGAAGCACTTCAAGAATCTGGAGAAGCAGCTGGGCTCATTTCACTGGCAACAGTGTGTGGATGCTGGGAATTAGCTAGGGAGCCTGAATACCAGCTAAAGAGATTAAGTTGGAGTTCAGCCCACAAGAGAAGAAAATTAATAGGTTCTTTTGATAGAAGTCACCTCAAAAAATGGCAGAACCATCAGAGAAAGCTCTTGCTTCCTCCAAAGAAGGAAAGACTCCTCCATGGGCTTAAGGTAACTGGAAGACTCACTCTTTTTTGAATTACGTTAGCATTACTGTCATTTGTATCTTACATGGGTTGTCTTGTTATTCCTGGGGGGTATCTGTTGATATACATGGGCTTAGTAGAGTCTTGCCTGCAGGTGTTAGTACCTCTGACTATTAGGAATAAAAGTTATTTTGGGTGCTGTGCTGATCTAGTTAAAGCACTAAAGAAGGTTTGTTTTGATTTGGTAGCTCATTTCCCCCTAGTTCTATTAATGATATGATTACAACACAAGACAGATACTCTTTCATATTGAAAATAGCATGCCAGGTGTGGATGCCACCTGTGATGTGGTGTATAGGATGGATGAACGCCTTGGGAATGGGTGATAAAATTAATCCTATGCAATATTTAACCAGGGAGTTCAGTCTTTCTGCAACAGGACCTCCCATAACTTCAGATAAACAGTCTAAATGCACCAGTAAGATGAAGATTGGTGAACACTCTTTTATTAAATGAATGCAAAAGCTGGAGGATCTCATTAAGGGAATGCTTGCAGTGGTGATTTGTGACTTACAGGGAAGCTGCTTTTGAGAGGTTAGTGAAGAAAAATGCATCCCATGCAGGGAAAGATATATTGCCTGAGAGAGGGAATGTATGATCTAATTAGCTAGCAGTAGGGATTCGCCCATTGCCCCTTTCCCTCTTTCCACAGGCCATGACTAGAATTAGAAAAGAGGTTGTGTCTGAAGTGTGTTGCCCAACTTGCTTTTTACGGGAGTATTTCAAGCACTGATGTAGACACAATTTAATGTCCTTCAAAATGGTGTGTTTGACAATAATCATCTCAGTCCATCCAAATGCATTTTAAAAGCATAATATGTTGTCCTTCCTGCTAATGTGCTATCTAATACCAGCATGATGCAGGTGATGCTTGTTGCTGTTTTCCTGACTTATTTGTGACCTTGGCTGTAGAAGCTAGTAGTGAAGAGTGGGTAGAGAACATGGGAGCCAGGTATGTGAAGGCTGTGGAAAATAGTTTGATGCTAGCGTGGAAGAGTTTAGAGTAGTAAGTGAGCTGGACAAGCAGGATGAGTAAGAGTCTGAAGCCATTTTTAAGTTTCTTACCGTGTTCAGTAAGTCTGGCAGTCACATCTGCAGGGTGAGGATGCATGTTTGCTGCTTATAGCCTTGGCATTGCTCTGAAATACAGACACCATGGAGAACAGTGGGAGGAAGGCAGAAAACCTGTCTGCTGACCAGGAAGCTTCTTGTCTTCTTACAGCTCCCCTGCCTTGTCCAGCTGTGCAGTGCTGCAGGTGCTCAGCATCCGTGTTTACAAGCCAGAAGAGACCCAGCTCAACCAGAACTGAAATTTCAAAAGAAGGGGGAGGAAACAAACAGTCCTTTAATCATTTTTAAGAGATACATAGTCCTTCTTTTCCCTGCTTGCTTGTTTGATGAGGCAAAACCATTCTTTCCTCCTTGGGCTCCCTCCTTCTTACCTGTCCTTTGGTCCATATGGTTCTGCTGCACAGAATCCCTGTTATAGTTGTGCCCTGCTTTACTTAGCTTGATATATCACCAGCTGATTTTTTTTTTATCCTTCTAATTTCTGCATTTATTCCCAAGGCTGCAAGACATTTCTTCTTAGAGAGATTAATAGATGAAAGAAAACAAAAGTGGAATTTTTAGTCAAATTGTCTTGGCAGAAAGAACTGACTGACATTCTGAAATTTTACTGGAAATTCAGTTTTGTAAAGTTGTCATATTAAAGATGCTGTAATGGTTTTGTTTTGTCTTGCCAGACATATTCTACCATGGAGTGAAATGCAGAAAGATCAGGTTTTATTGTGGGAGTTAATAGGAGTTTCAAAGCTGATCATACTGTGATAAGATCTGTTCAGTCTTAACAATGGAGTGGTCACTGCTGTTCATAATAAAGCATTAAATATACTGAAGTGAGGCTGTCAGAACAGTTTCTTCTAGAGATTTGTTCATTTTAGAGACTTAAGAAAGGACATCTTTCAGAAAACTGATCTGATAAATGACACCATTTGGACCAGGGTTATTTCTGATACAACTTCAGTGACTTAAAGGGCTGGATTTAGTCTTTTATGCCAATTGACTCCCCTGGGTAAGCTTCATTTCTCTACCCGCTATACATCTTGGACCGATCTGACCTGATAGCAAAAGACACATGATGTTGTTGAAAATGAAATACTGCCTTGGGGCAGAAGGATAAACTGTGTGGCCTCCTGAGGTCCTCCCAGTAATACTTTCTATAATTCTATTAGATTAAGTGGGGAAAGAAATAGCGTGGAAAGCACAAAACAGGCTAAGTCATAAACTAGCAATTAAACTGGGAGCTGGGCTGGGCTACAGCAGAAAGCGTACAATCTATCCCAATTAAGAGCTGTATCTCAAGAGAAACCAGGAGCCTGACGCAGGTGCTGACAGCAGGAAAAACACTGCATTTCTGTTCTTTAGGCAGCAACTGCTTTCTACTGATGCTTACACAGATCCATGGGCGGTCCATGCCCCGCTCAAGACTGTGCTCTTCTTCTAATAATTACTGTATCTATGATGTTCAGGTGGCAACTGCTTGCAGTTGTTGTCTCATCTGCCTATATAAAGCCAACAGTGTCACAGCAGATTATCTGCTAGTAGCAGGAAGACATTCCTATTATTGACACCTGCATGATGGGACCCCTCTGTCCCTATGCATTTTCAGTCCTTTCCTATCTCATATCCGCTTCTTGATGGAGAATATCCGCCTCTCCTGTTCTTAGCACGTAATTTTTCTGTCTTGCAGATGGTACTGCACCCATGGAAGCTGGGGCTAAGGGACTTTTAGGACCTTCTGCAGCAGAGGTGGAGTCTGAGCAGGAGCTCTTTAAGGGCCATGTTGGCCCCTGCAATGTATCGTTCAGCCTAAGGGCACATCATCTCTCTGCTTCTCGCATCCTATTTCTTCCTCCTGCTGTCATCTTGCCTTGAGAACAGTGTCTTCTGTGCCAGTTGCCCTTGGCTCTTTTGACCTGGAACAACAATGCTTGGAGGAGGGAGAAAGAAGAGAGCCGCTCAATCCTAAGAGCCCTTTTCAGGGCTCTTTAGCTGTCATGACTCCCTGTTGAAGTCACCTGAGAGATGGGGATGTTGCTCAGTCTAGAGGCTAATTTCCTGGCAGGGTACCCCCAGCTGAGTCCCAGCAGCCTCATCTTGGCTCCTCAGAGCTTGCCGCAGTGTAACTTTCACAGACACTGGCTGTACTTACTCTGACTGGGAGTTTTGGTGTTGGTTGTCTGGGGTTTTTTTCACTCCTTGGGGGTCTTTCTCTCATTCTTCTGTCACAGCTTCAGATATTTCCTCCCCTAGAGCTGTTTGTCAAGAGAAGCTTGGAATTGCTCTCTTTTCTGGTCTCTGAGATCAAATCCGAATCTGGCAATGTTTAAAAGGGAAATGTGACAGACCCTACATGTCAAGCTGGGGTCAGGGATGGGGTCAGTTTGATGAATTCCCCTCCAGCCAGATATGCATCAACTGGAGAAATGTGAAGCCTGTGTGATCTTTTGCACAAGCGCTGGAAAAATACACAATGTGAGGACTTTGAGTTAGGGACTGTGAGACGGGTAGATTATAAGCAGAACAGATCAGCTGCTGTGTCCCAAACAGGGGAATGCAGGAGCAGTGGGGGAGTAGGAATATGAAGGAAAGAGTAGGGTTTATATCCCATCTTGAAGAGCCCAAAGGATTTGCTGAGGCAGAGTGGGAGGGTGGAAATAAGGGGTGGGAAGACGTAAGGCTTTTGCTGGCTTGTAGAATGATGTATGGAAATAAAGTGGGAGGAAAAGTAATTTTTTTGCATGAGCCAGTGAGGGAAAATGAGGATACAGGGTAGAGCTGGATGACTCTGCAGGTGGGAGGGCAGGTGGTAAGAATAAATAACAGAGATTTTCAGGGCCAAGACCTTGGGGCCAAGGTCAGTTTGGGGAATTCAGAGTCGTGATGAATAAGGTCAGTGGTAGGTTCAAGATTTTGGGCCTGCATTAGAACAAGGCAGAATGAGTTTAAAGTCTGCATGACAGGGTCGATGCTGGGATTTGTTAGGGCAATAGCAAGAATCCAGAATGATAAGCCTGGGAGTAGTGTGGGGAGATAAGAACAGCAAGCTGTGATGCCGTGAGGAGCAGTGGCTGGAGTCAGCATGTCCAGGTGAGACCATAAATACAGAGTAGGTGAGCTAAGGATGCTATCAGAATATCAGGGTGGAAGAGTGGGAAGAGATGTTGGAAATTCAGATTGAGTACAGCTCTTCCGAGGGGATTTCTGAGTGGAAGGAAATAGACGCCTACAATTGTTACCCACACATCTTTGTATCATTTAAAAGGAATTAGTTCCAACATTATCTCTATTTTCTTTTGCCAGAAAGTGGGGTGATTTAATTGCTTAAACCTTTTTTTTCTTTTTTTCTTTTTTTTTGGTGGGGATCGGGAGGGGATAACAACACAAACTTCTGCCTGATTGTGCTGCAGCATCCTGAATACATTATGTTCATCTGCTCACCCGACCAAGCAGAAGTGTCCACTACAACCTGAGCATTGACATCTCACAACAAAAACTTCATGATCAGTTCATACAGTGGAAGACCTCCCCAGAATATCAATATTTAACCTCAAAAAAATAGAAAAACGCAATGTGTGAGGTCAATGTAAAGCAGATAGAAATCGCTCTGTTCATGAATAAAATTACCTACAATTAAAAAGAAGCCTTTAGCTCTGCATGGGAGGAATCTCTTTTCTGTGTTGTTTTCCTTTCTGTGCTTTTGCTAATTTATTTTGATTCTGGTGAAACATCACTTTCTCTTAGTCTAATTGTTGTGCATGGCCATTGTGATCTATTTCTAGGAATTTGGTTTTGTGATGTTGGGTGGCTTCAGTTTAGGCACTGTGAAACTCGAAGTTTTGGAATTCAGGTTACAGTTGAAGATCAGGCATAAAATCAGCTTGTAAGGACAGCAGAACAGAGTGTCTAGGAAAGATGTCTTGCAGGGTTAAGATAATGCTTTTCAGTGCTGTTGTCAGCAGAGAGAGATCAGGCTGCAATGAATGTGAAAATGTGAGATGGAGAAGGAATGCTGGTGGGTTTGGAGATGGGTAGCAAGTGGGAGTTTCTTGCAACTGAGGGAAATGCAGAGGAAAGGATGGTGCAAGTCTCTGGGTGCAGAAGTCTGGGGACATAGAGGAGGAGGTAAAGAAGCATTCTTGGACAATGTCATGAAACTGAGTAAGGACAGGAGGACAGTTCTGATATGAGCAAAAGCAAAGTAATGCAGACTCTGTCCTCTAGTTTAAGGGATATTTCCCTTAAGTGGACTAAGTCATTGCTCTTGATGGCCCTCCCGGCTAAGACTGCCAGTCAGGTGGCTCTCCCTTCTCAACAAGATGGAAGTGATCACTAGATGCCACCTTGGTCCACAACCATTTTGGTATCTGATTCCTCTACACTGCCCATACCTCTTGCCTTTTTCCTCCTGTTTCTGTGCATGGAGGTCTCGTAACTATACAGCCCCACAATTCTGCTACACCTCCCATGCTAACAGCTCTCCCCATTACCTTAAGTCTGCTTAGATCCCCTCCATTTACTTTTCTTTCTGGGGTTATAAGCTGCTGTCAGAAAAGAAACACTGGTCTTTCTATCCACTACCACCCTCTCCTACCCCCTTCCATCTGGTACTAGGGTAGAGCTTGTTCCTTTTTCAGCTGGCCAGTTCTGGCACAAAACTGGACTGGTATAGGAGCGAGAGAGCTGTGCCCATGTTGGATGTGTGTCTCTACGTGGGTGAGGGGCATCCGAGGCGGGCACCCTTTCCTCCTTTTATCAGACTGCGCTCATTTATTATACCATCTGTTTTCCCAGTGCTGGAGATGATGCTGGGGATATGTGACTTGGGGCACTCAGGCAGAAACTGGCCTGCACAAGGCCGGCCATGTGTTTGCCTCCTAGCAATGCAGCGGTCAGCAGCAAATTCTTTACCACCGCCTCCTCTCAGTATGGGAGAGAGCAAGCGTGGGCCTGGGTGTGTAGGAGACACAAAGAGATGAAATATGTGGAGGGGGGGGAGCAGGGGAGAGAGACGGACTGGGGTACATGTGTATCAGCTGTGGGAAGGAGGGACAGACAGATGGGCAGAGTGGGGGAGAAGAAAAGAGGAATGGATTGTAGAGAGGGGAAAACAGATGAACTGGGTGGGGGGAGAAAAAGAAATGGACTGGCTGGGGGACAGTGAGAGAAAGGCTCTGAAGGAGGGAAAGACAGGCAGCTTTGGCAGGTGTGTGGCATGGAGACAGATGAATTGTCTGGGGGAGAGAGAAGTGTGTCAGCTAGGTACGACAGTAATAGGCAAGTGGGTAACTACAGAGATGGAGATAAAGAATGTGTGTGGGGCAGTGTGTATTTATATAGGCCTGTGTAAAGGGGAGCTGAATGAATGACCATGAGGAAGAAGAGCTGTAAGGAAAAAGGAGTGATAAAGCAGAGGAACAAAAGATGAAAGCTGGAGATGAACTGTGGGGAAAAGAAGGGAAGGCAAGGCAGCTCTTGGAGTGCAAAGAAGAACTGGGATCAGGCAGAGGGGAGGAAGGAGGTTCATATGAGAAGGGAGGCTAGCAGTGCTCATGTGTTTGGGGCTGAGGTGTTCTTATTGAGACCTGAGAGGGGATGCAGGGCAGCAATCAGAGCACAATTCCACGGTACTCGACAGAGGCATTTTTCCATATGCAGGGCTCACTGCCAGTGCACAGAGAGACCCAGTGGACCAGGGAGTGTAAATGCCACTGTGCTAGTGCAGAGTATTTCCTGCCTGCCGAACTGCAATGTGTACCTGAGCATTTGCAACCCGTGGACTGCCTATTTCCAGTGTGCTTGCTCCAGGAGCTGTTTAAGATGGCAGCTCGGGCATTTATTTATCCTTTTCTTCCCCCTCCTCTTGCCCTTTTCCTCACAGTATACTCTCAATGGAAAAGGAGATGTGAAAAAGCAGTGCCCAGATTCACAGGCACCTTCTTAATTCTTCCACCTCATGTCATAGACACCACCTTGCTTTGCTGCTGGACTCGACTTCCCACCCCTCCCTCTGATCATTTCTTTTCTTTTCTGTCCTTTCCTATGTCTTTTTTTTTTTTCATATCCTTCTTTATCTCTTCCTTCAACTTTCCATTACTCCAAATTTTTACTCTTCCCTGTAACTCCATCCCCCTTTCACTGTTGTGTTCTAGACTCCTAGTTTACATGCCTTCCCTTGTTGTTGCAGCTTATTCCTTCTGGTTGTCCTGTTCCTTTTCTCCTGCTCCTTTTTTTCTCTCCCTGATTCCTCCATCTCCTGTCTGTGCCTGTCTGCCTGCTTTCGCTCACTCACTGTCTGTCTCTCTTGAACTGGGTTGTGAATTCTGTTGCCATCAGAGCGGGACAAACTGTAAAACCGAGGTTCCCGGAGGGCCAGGTTGTGATCATTTTATTTTTACAATGTCCTTGGCTGTGTAAAGGTGTTTGTTTGAGGGGGAGGAGCAGTGCATGTGCTCCATGTGGGAGAAGAGAGAGGAGTGCGGCCAGAACGAATGAAGCTTATAACCAATATAGGTCAGTTGCAGAGAAGAGTCCCAATGGTCTGTGAAACAGAAAAGTGCTTTGTTGCTTCAGACTGGCTACTGGAAAGATGGCAACTGAATAGTTTTATCTAACAGACACAAGCAAGCTGGAAAAGTGTCCTGTCAAAGAATGCAGTAGTGGTGAGCATGGGAGGAGGACCAGCTCTGCAGCGAGGACTGCTCATCTCCCAGCCACCCCCTTAACCCAGGGAATGATCAGCATGAGATTCCCTTTTCCTGCTCTGAGCTGTCATCTCCTGTGCATGTTCCTGTGTCCCTGATATGGAGGGGGGAGCATAGCTGAGATACGCTTCCCCGTGCCCCCTGCCAGAATTGCTTACTATGTCAAAGCTGTTAACGACAGAGCAAACAAATTAGAGAAACACAAAGGAAGATCATAACCCCGCACCCTCAGAGGATGGGCTAGAATGCTTGGCCAGCCTCTGCTGGGGTTGGTGCTGCCAAGGAGACTCACATAGCCAGCAGAGAGGCATCATTAAGGTCCTGAGCTTGGTCTGGGGGAGCTGTATGAGCCAAGTGCACTGCTGGGAATTGCTTTTCTCTGCAGTAGACCCTCACTTCCCATGATTTGCCACTGTATGAGCAAACTCTGCTTTCAGGCCATTCCCAGAAATTTTCACAAGTGGTCACTAGCTGCAGTGAATGACTGAAAGTGGCAGATCTTGATGAGCCCAGCATTTGGCCTTGGGACTTCTGATTTCACTTCTGTTAAGAATTCTGTTGTTATACAAGGTCAAAGCTAAGCTGCTAAAATGACATTAAGGCATCAAAACATACATTCAGACTTTCAGAGGCATTTGGAGCCTCTACATCTCTGCAAAATCAATGTGAGATGCTGACTGCTCAGCACAACTGAAAATCAGGACAGTTCTTCAATGTCTAAACATGGAGTTAGAAGCCTAAATAGACCTATGTGTTTTGCTTTCTTTGTAAAATAGGCCTCTATTCCCAAGGCAGAGAATATCACCTCTCTACAATTTCTCTCCATGGTATACTCCTCTGAGCATCACCATAATGCTCCAGCGTAGCATCTGACTGGCTTAATCTGATGTGTTTAACCTACTTCCTCTATAGGAATTCACATTGGGGATCCTAACCCATTACAATGGTAATGTAAAACCAAATCCTAGGAAGTCATATAATAGCTTTATGGACACAATAGACCATCTGGCTTTCTCTGAAACAGTGTCTAAAGCACATGTACATCTCATGGGATGCCTCCCTGACTACGTGGGACTACAGAAAGAAACCTTTCTCACGTTAAAATTGGGAGCCTGTTACTGATATCGGTGGCACCTGGTGATTTTGAATTTTCTAAGATTGCCCACTCACTGAACTCCTGAATATGTTCTGGGATGTGTGCATCTCTTGATTTGTTCCTCTGAAAAGTCAGAGGGACTAAACAACCTATCCCAGAGACTAACTATTTATCTTGTTTATCTTAGGATGTTTCTTCAAGAGTCTCTTTTAACCCTGATTTATTACTGAGCATCAGAGAAATTAAAAGTTCAATATTCCTCCTCTGATACCCTAAACTATCTGACAGAAGAAGAGCTGGGGATGTTCTAAAGAAGACAAAAGTGTGTGTATAGCTGGCTTGCAGAAGGGTTACGTGCATCAGTACCACCAGACCTAGGAGAGCAAGTCTGCCCCATACAGCAAGCCCTACTGATACCTCTGTGGCTTCTGAGGACCAGATGGCAAAATCTCGTGTTTGGGCTGGATTGTGGCTTTAAATGATGACATTGAATAGATGAGGCTGCACAGGATCCTCTTCTCTGTCCTCATCTGTGCCCTTTACACTGGAAGAAAGCCTGATATCACAGAATATTGATCAGTGTCAACATGAACCATTCTCACTGCAGACCTCACCTTTCCCTCAGCATTTATCATTGTGCTGATGCTTCCAGGAAGATTCTGAAAACTCTCAGTTCAGGAGAAAAAACAAGGTCTTTCTCTTTCTTGCCTTATTCTTTGCAATTCTCTGATTCCTGCTATGTTTACAGGCGAAGAGGCTTTATTCTTCTTTAAGAACCAAACCACAGCCAATGCACATTTCCTCACAGGAGTTTCATAAACTTGTTTGTCAATAAATGATGACTTTTTTAACTTGTGGATTTTGAAGTTGACCAGGAGAGACCGTCCCTTTCATGAGAGGCAGATCAGGCATGAGTGTCTTCTATTTACAGTTGGTGGATGGATGAGAAAGGGCTTTACCAGGAGAAAGACAGTTATTTGTTCTCATATCTCAAGGTACAATGGGCAGTGAGGCCCATTGCTTCCCTGCTCCATTCTGGAGACCCTTACCCTGTGCCTTGACCTTAGAGCAGTTTCTGATTACAAAACCTTTTCACAATAACTTTTTTACCAACTTTTTGCATCCTGGAATATGCTTCCAGGATTGGATGTACGTGGATATCGGTGGGAACTGCCTGGTTTTGGATATGAATGGGAAGAAAACAGAGGATTTCCATGAAGGATTTGGGAATACAGCAAAGGAGAAAGAATGGCTTTGTGCTTGTGAATAAGTGGATCTCAAACTGGATTTCTATCATGTATGGTTTATGCAGGGGCAAGGGTGTGCAGAAGCATGTGTTTATTTATATACAAGATGGTCCAGCAGGAAGGTTTCCTGGGATTACAGATCAAGTGTAGAAAAATGTGTGCTCTGGAGTGAACTATGAGGGACAGCAATTGGGTGAGAGGAATAGTGTCTTTAGTTTAACATAGTTATGCAAATACATGGGGATCGGCATGCTGGTGGGAGGCGGAATGTTCTCACAACTCTCTCTGCTACTCTTACTTAGTAAGTTTGTGTGTAGATATATGCATATATCCTCACTGAGGATACTTTACCAGCTGGAATTCCAGCTAGAGTGACTTGTTAGCAGCCTGCCCTCTGTTAGAGCTAATGGGTTGCAGGCATTGATTTATTTTTTTTTTCTGTCCCTATTGATCAGGAGGCTGCTGTACATACAAACCTCAGCACGGCATGGAAAGAGAAAGAGAGGCAAAACCGTTCACATCCCAGCAATTCATCACGGCAGAAAATTCGTCCTGGGAACCCCAGTCTTCTCCTTCTGTCTCAAGTGGAGAAGGAAGCCTTTGCCTTTTTGAAGAAATCAACCTACAGCGCTCACGAGATGACATTTTCTTTTCCAACCATCTTCAAGTAGCAAACATTTAAAAGGTTACCATTCAATGGAATGAAAAGTTACATGAGGAAAAGGAGTCTTGCATGGAAAGCACGGGAGTTCTAGCTTCAAGATTCAATCTGTAACAGATTCTTTGAGTATCTATGGGTACCCAACTCATTTGTCACAGCACCCAGATCCCACTAAAATCCATGCAAATACTTTCACGTTGGTGGGCTTTGTGATTATGTTCTGAATTTTCCAGTGCCTCCATGCCTCTGCAAACTAACGAACATGTTACGTTGTGAGAGTGTTACGTGGCTAAATTAATTGTTTGCACAACATTTAGCCTGGGAGAGGATATAGGTCAGAAACTGAGGGAGTTAATGTATTGCGGCCTTAAAACCTCGCACTTGTTCCCTGCCTGAGTTCTGCTCCTAACATGGGAGCTTTTTAATGCACTCTGAGGACAGCACCAGCACCACTTTTGCGTGGAAACATACTCATTTTAATTGTTAGACCTCTGTGCCCTGTATCTCCCTTCTTCTTTCTTCCTTTCTGGTCACAGTGTTACACTAGAGATGACTCTCCTGTAGTACTGAGTATTTGATGTTTCAACTGTCTTTTATGTTGATCCTCAAATTGTATGAACCCGAAGATAAGAAGAGAGGACCACTGAGGCTTTTTCCATCTGTATTTTTCTCCCTATCTCATCTCCATCTCTAGCTCTATCATCTCCACCTGCAATTCTCTGGCAAAATCACAAATTTTCTTTCCTTAGTTTGCTAGTTTGTTAAATTGGTCTAAGAAAACAACCAGCATGGAGATATGATGTGAATAATGGTTCTTAAGTGCTTTGAGACCCTCAGCTTTGGATGCCAGTGATGACTGCTCTGATTACACCCTCTGCTCGTCTAACCATAAGATACATGACTTTTTTTCAACTTTCTCTTAAATTTTAATTATCTTTCTGCATCATATCTCACTTCTCTCTTCTCTGCCCCATTGGCTTCCAGTTCTATGATCATCACACTAACCCCAATTTATTTTTCCTAGTATCTCCTCTGCTGGTGCATCTGTCTATTAACACCTCTGCTCTGCCTGTGAATACAGCTGCATCGAGTCCACCTCTTCTACATCTTATTACAGCAGCTCCTTCTGAACTGGCCTCCCCAGGATGAAGATTCCCAGATACTGGTTTTCATGTACTATTGCTGTCTGATTTTCTTCTATGTCCCCAAAAGCTCCACTGCAGCACTCAGTCCACAAACAGTCTCTTCAGTTCCATTACTACCCCATGGAGTTGCTTCCGACTTCGTGCCCTTCGTCTCCCTTCCTGCATCTTTCTTGTGCCCCTTTTTTTCTTACAGCACTGCCCCTTCTCTCCACAAATAGCAGCACTCTTGGTTTGCCATTGCAAGCAGACTTCCTGCAGCTCCCTGTCTCATCAGCTTCTCATTTCAAGTAATTTAAAATGTAATTTGAAATCTCTCTATTTCCTCCAGACTATTAATTTCTCTCTCCTTACTCTTCTATAGATGTCTTTCTGTGTTGCACTATTCAGCAAGATGTGAGCGTTTTAAAAATCTGCCACAGTGTTTTTATTCTGTATTCTTGTTTTGCATTATCATTTTTAATGATTCTTTGTAGGAAAGAAGAAATCTCAGCACAGCATCTAGCCACAGCACAAGCAGTCACACAGGACATTCTGGCATTTGCATTGCCTTTGTTGCATTCTTCTGTGGTGTTTAGAACTGTAGAGGGATTATTGTGAGTGGTCTAAGAGTATTTAAGTAGGGTAGCAGGAAGACAATTATTTCTGGAAATTGGGAAGTGTGAGGCAGGAAGACCTGTTTGTTTAGTCCTTATCCTGAGATGTGCTGAGTGCTGAGCCCTCATAGGACTTGCTCCTCTTAGGCAAAGATTAAAGAGCTCACCACCCTGCAGACCTGGCCTTCTTACGGTGGCAGTTGCTTTGGGGACAACATGCCCCTCTCCTGTTGCTGTAGTCTCTTGAAACAAAACTTGTCAAAGCTATAGAAATCTGTAATAAAGGCAACAGTTCTGGATTGGTTTGAGTGTCTCTGTTTGGCCCAGCTGCTGTGTCATCGTCTGCGTCTGACTGGATTCATTAAATGTAAAGATATGTAATCCCGACATTTCAGCAATATTTTTCCTGTTATAGACGAAATCTGTAATTTCTCAGTGTTGGGGTCCCCTGCAAGCCCAAATGCACAACCTCTGCAGTGACTGCTTGCTCACTCTACTAATCCCTCCACACTCAGACACCAACTCCTCAACCCAGAGACAGCCCCCGTCTGTGCAGCCCGCCATACCCTGACCCAAAGCAGCGCTACCACTTGTTAACAGTAAACATTTAACCACGTGGGCTACACTGGTGAGAAAACATGTAACATCACCCCTTCTCTCCCTCACTTCTTTGAGTGACCCTGGTGTGTAAGGGTGGGTGAGCTTTCAGAGGGCCTATGCCCTTTCTGCTTCCACTCGCTCCAGCCAGATTGCTTGTGTGGCATTACTAGAAGAGCTGTGCTACGCTTTATTGAGAGTACAGAGTAACCAAGGAGCCCACCTTCCTTGGAGCTTTGAGCTGCACAGATTTCCAGAGTGCCTTTCCTGTCCACACGTGCTGTGTTGGTGCCTGATGGAGCTGAGTGCCAGAATAGACAATAGAAGTTTTTTCCTCTTCAGAGCCCTTCAGGCTCCTGGCCCAGCTTTGCTACCCTCCTTTGAAGAATGAGAAGACTTGAATACTGAGGTGGACCACCAACATCAAAAGAAAATGACTCAGAGTCTCAGGAATTACTGATTCCTCCCATATGCCTTCCCTCTACAAGGCCCCTTCCTTCTTTCAGTGGAAAGGTCTCAGAAGGGGAGGAGAGGTCCTAGGGTGATCTTCTCTAGCTTCCCCAGCTAAGAGCCTCACAGAGACTCCTCCTCAACACAGGCCATCCCTGTAGAGCCATAATCTCCCACCATCTTAGGGGTGTTCTCTACAGCTCTCTGCCTCTCAAATTCCTTTGAACCAAGGACAACGGTTCAGAGAGCCTATCCACAGCTACCATCCTCCACACTCTTGCAGCAGACTGTACTATGTATTAATGTATTAAATGCACCCTGGGGCCACCTCTTGCCACCCTCAGCCTTTTGGCAGCCCCCTGAGTGCAGAAAGAGATCCCCAGCTCCTGTGGCAGAGGTCAAGGCCAGGATTCCCTTAGAGGAGGCTAGGGACCGTGTTGCTCCTCCCAAAATGTATCAGTGGTCTCAACCTGCACTGTCTCCTACCTCCCCTCCCCCTGTCCCTTCGTCTGCATCCCCCAGAGCCTTTCCTACCTGCTGGGGTGATCTGACTGATGCCAGACACCCTGAGTGCTTGCTAGTAAACACCTCTACCTTGGCCTCTGCTGTGAGGGCAGCCTGGACTGCGCCCTCCGAACAGGAGAAACGATCAGTGGCCTGTTGGGCAGCCAGTGCCCTCCCTGCTGCTTGCTACAGAGCTCTTCACGCCCAGGAGTCCTGGGGCAGTTTGTCCTCAAAGGGCAGTCCCAGTCAGTGCCCAGAGAGGGTGAAGGGGGGAGAGAGCAATGGAGTTATGAAACTGCAATGTGGCTGAACCCCTCCAACTGGTTCGACTCCCCAGCACCCCCTCCCCTCAGCCCCGCTCCCCCGCACAGAACGGCGGTGAGCCTCAAGCACCTCTTCTGGTCCCTTCTTCACTGAACAATGAATCCGATCAGAGAGAAACAAAATCGGCAGCATCGAGAGTTAGATTCTTTCTTTTCTCTATGATTGTCGCGTTAATGAGCAGCTACATGTATAGAACCAGGAGGTGACTAATGTAATTAACCTGGTGTAATGATGCTGCCGAGGAAGAGAGAGGGGATTATGACATACTTAGATGTCAGTATTGCACAATTTTTTCTGTGTTCCTGGTACTATCGGGTTGTGTCTGACACAGGAAACTTAAGCAGTGGTAGAAGGCAGCCTGCGTTCATTCAGCTCATGCAGCTTTCTGTGTAAACCGAGGCTGTGAAAGGCGGATCGCGTTTGGGGGCTGGGGGGTGATTCGCTTTTGGTGGTTCCTTGAACAAAATCATAGTAATAACAACAAATCGTCCTTTCTCCTGAAGAATCTTCCCAAAATGTCTGCTTCTCGGAGCAGGCACTGGGGTTTCACAGAAAGCTCTGAGGACAAAGTCAGAAGGCAGGGACTCGCTCGGCGCTGGTCGTGGGGGGACAGCGGGACGGGAAACGAGCAGCACCCGCACGCGTGCAACTTGCGGCGAGCCCGAGGAGAGTGAGGAGCAAGCACTCAACAACCGCGGCAGCGGCGGCCACAAGAGTAATAAATGCTTCTTTCCGTGCTACAGCTCACCCGTCTCCCGGGGAGAGAGGCGGCTGAGCCAAGTTTCGTGCGGGTCTCGCCGGGCTGTGCGGGCTGCAGCGCCGGGCGCTCACGGCGGGGAGGCGAAGCGGGCTGAGCTGGGGGGGCGGAGGTGGGGGGAGAGCGGCAGAAGGCGAGCAAGAGGGAGAGCCCCAGCGACGCCTTCCTCCGGGCTCCGCGGCAGCCGGGGGGAGCCACCCGCCCTCGGCGGGGCTGGCAGCG
>VZZY01011573.1:80401-144680 GCA_013400335.1 Eurystomus gularis
AAAAAAAAAAAAAAAAAAAAAAGGAAGCCTAAATGCAAAGCCTTGCAGGGGAGGGAGGCTGCAGGGAAGAACTCCCTTCCTGAGCCATGTCCCCAGGCTGGAGGGCGGAGGGAGGCTGGGGTGGAGACAGGAGGGATGAGGACCCCGGCCGGGAGAGGCAGTGAATTCAGATCATGTCTATCTGCCCACAGAGCCGTACCCAGAGGGACGAGGTCTGTGAGGGAGGAGGAAGGGGCGGGTGAGGTTTGTCAGATCCAAGGAGCTCGAGGCTTCTTCTCCTTTACATCTGACAGGACCCCACAGGCACTGTGGAGAAGTGGCTTGAATGGCAAGGGAAAGTGCCAGGATGCTGCCAGTTAAAAGCTCCGAAGTGCCCCCAGCCCAACGACGCTGTGCTGCCAGCCCAGTCCCCTTGCCCTCCCTGTTGATGCTCTCCAGTGGGCTCGAACGGCAGCCCCGCACGAGGGGTGGGAAGCGCAGCCTGAGCACAAGCTGCGTGGCCGTGGCAGGTGCTCTCACTCGCCCCAGCCATGTGAGGGTTGGGCTGCCCCGTTCCCCCAGCCCCTGGGCAGAAGCGAAGCACGGAGTAGGAGGGTGCAATGCAGCACACAGGAGCTGAGCCCAGCTCTGAGTCCCTAGCCTGAGGGCACAGGTTGCACCAGAGCTTGGAGAAAGGCTCGGTAGCAAGAGCATGTGAGCAGGAGGCAAAACCAGCCCTACGGCCACATGCCGAGCAGGGCCTGGGCACGGCGCTGCCCCATGGGGTGGCACGGCACAGGTCTGGCACCATCGCTGCTGGGACGCCTCTGCTTGGCTTCCTGTAGCCCCACAGCTTGCATGGGCTGGTGGCTGGCACTCTCTTGCTCCCAGGACAGCACAGCCAAATATCCCCACCAGCCCCTGGACAGCAGGCCTCTTACTGTCACATCTGATCACCTTAGGAGGGTTATCTTCTTTCTTGGCAGAAGGAATCAGAAAAGTGTCCCTGGCTGACTCACACTCCCTGGTGAAAGCTGCCTGCTGGTGAGCAGGAGGGAGAAGGGTGCAGCAAAGGCTTCTTTCTCCCACGATGCAGCGGGTAGGCAGATTTGTGGAGGTAAGGACTTGGTCACAGGAGGCTGTAAAAAGAGCAAAACCCGTGGACTCTGCTCACACCCTGCTCACAATATGGCAAGTGCACCTGCCAAAGGGTGTGGGACAGATACTCTTCTGCTGCCTGGGATGGGTGTCAGGGCAGGTCTACAGGATGAGGGGAGGTAGTGAGGAGAAGGGCAGGAGGCTTTCTAACAAGAAAATGATCAAAGAAGGAGCCCAGACTGCCTCCTGCTACTGGTAGAAAGCCTCTGATGAGGCTGTCTTAGTTTCTGGGCATGTGGGGGAACACTGACATTAGTCAACATTGTAGGCTGTGAGAGATGGTGGACTCCCTCGTGTTCAAAATATTGTGCTAAATTGTCTTTTCTCTTCTTGGCCAAGATATCCAGTAGCAAAAATAGATGTGGAGACTCGGTCTTGGGCTGTACACACAGATACACTGTGGTCAGAATTACAAGTTCGTCTCTTTCAAGTTGGGCTTTCAATTTTCGTCTTCCCCTCTCCTCAGTCATTCTGTTCGCCACAGTGGACTTCCGGTCAGCACTTTCAGATCTTTGTATTGCTCCAAAGAGGAGTATAATTTGGGATATTCCTCCTCTATTGGGATGTCTTTCTTCCTTTTCTTGTGCCCTATAGTGAGCTCCTGCTTCATAGTGGGGCTAAAGCAGGAAGGTGGTGTCAGTTCACATTATTGCAGAACACACTTCTGATTTTTTTCTAATCTTCCTTGAGATAATTCTTTCTCAGACTTCGGGGCTGCCCAGATGTGTCCCTGGGCCGTTCAAAAATCTTTGCTCTTCAAGAAAAGTGGCCTTTCTCAAGCCTTTAACTGTGTAGGAACAAAGCACATGCATACACCAAGCAACTGAGATCTGCAAGCTCATACCACACATGGGTACTGCACCTCTTACAACTTCGAAATGGCTGTGGGTCTTCCAGCCTAATTCCTTCTTGGCACCAAAGGCTTTAAAACTGCTTTTTATTATGAGTGATGCCTTGTCTAATTCTTTCATTAGCTCCTGTAGATCTCCTACAGGATCTCAAAAAGTGAGCAATGATGCCTTATCAGGGTCTTATGAAGCAAGCAAATGAAATGTACTTTCTATCTGTAGGTTATTGGTTTTGTCATGTTGTCATTATTATTAGGAAAGGGATAGGTCTGGGAGGCTTTTATACTGAGAAGGAGGGAGATAAGAGTCCAGGGCAGGCAGGCATGAGTGATGCGCATGGGGTTAGACATCCCTGTAGATCTGACTGGTGTGAAGGCAAGTAATTGAATGGATGTTGGTGCAGAAAATAATTCCTGCCTAGAGACCCTTCCCAAGGAAAATTAATGAGCTGATCTGTTCCCTTTCCAGCTTGTTATATCTGAACAGTGCATGAGAGTTAAGTGCAGTTTCAGTGGTTGCAAAAATGAAGAGCTGACAGCAAAGTGAGGCAGGACACAGGCAGTGGACATGCTTCTGCCAGATGATTCTGGCGCTGCGTCGCTTCCTCACACTGGCTTCTCCCGCTGCTGTTTGCTCCTGGGCCACCTCTTTCCTTTCACACTGATCTCATGAGTGTTTTTATCCCCATCTTCCCTCTCACCTTTCCCAGTTTTCTTTCTCTTATCCTTCATTTCTGTCAGCATTCCTAGATTTGCACTGCAGAATTGCTGCTGTCCTACTTCCAAGGATCTGCAAACCTACCAGGGTCCTTTCCCCTGATTCTTGCTGTCCTAATCCAGGGGCTTTTCTGAATGTGCAGTGAAAATAGCTGTAGATTAAGTCAAGGTCTCCATGTCTTCGAGGTTCAAGACCAGGAGCAGCCTAGCACAGCCTTGAGATGCAGCAGGAGGCACATAGCTAATTGCTGCTGGCATTGCATCTGCTGGGCGGAAGAAGGATGCAGAGCTGGGCAAGCCTTAGATGAAGAGGAAGACAAAGGATTTTAAAAAGTGGGGTGGTCAATGGTGAAGGAGAATGACTTGGAATCCCAGACTTGGGTGGGTTTGGTTCTCTCAGCTTAAATTCACACCTGACTCTAAGTCACCGAGGGCAGGGATTTGAGGAGCCGAGATCTGCAAGCTCAATTCCTTTGTAAAATTTGACAAGGAAATGCTGTTCCTCACCAGCGAGTTGCTATAACTGACTTTTAAATTGCCTTTAAATTATGAATCTTCCTCCTGGCAGAGAAAGAGGAATGGGTTAATATTGTCCTGAAATGCACCAGAAATTGCCTTGCTGAAGAGAGTGAGAGCAAAATGCAGTGGGAGGGACATGGAGATGCAGTGTGGCAGCAGTAATGTATAAAGAAATTACACACAGATAGAACAAATGTCTCTTTGCCAGGAAGACCAGGAGCTATTCCTATCTGATGTTTCCCTTTTAACCCATCCCTTTCCTTATGCGGCCCTCTGCGCCCCTGCCTCACTTTGCTGCGGTTCGCTGTGATCTAAGCAAGAGTTTTTGGGGAGGAGGACTGCTGAGGTTTGACAGCAGCATCTCCGTATTTGTTTAATTTAAAAGCAGTAGCGAGGAGGTTGCCGGGGGGAGCATGGAACATTTCGAGCTCTCCACTGGCTCTGCCCCCTGCCCCTGTTTTAAGAGCGGATTCCCAATCAAGCATACCCAGTTTGTCCCAGGGGGAGCCCTCGCCGCTCCATTCTGCACCGCTTCTCGCTTCCATATTGCACCCGTTGTCAGGGGATGTGCTGCTGCCTTTCATGGCCACGAAACCTTCCCCCTTGCAGGGGCTCCCGGGGAGGGAAGGGGGCTGCTGCCAGGGGAAGGGGTGAGCAGGGGGGCTCCCTCTTTGCCTGCTCCCTCTGCAGCCCCCATCCCAGGGTGACAGCTACCCGACAGGGGAAACACAGAGCGCAGAACAGGTCAGGCATACACAGAACGTATGGTAAATACAATACACTTAAAAGTTATTTTTCCCTTGCCTGTATGACCCCGGCTTTTTCCTTGCCCTCCATCTTTGACTCATTCTATCCATCTCCATTTTAATTTGTTCTCGTTTCCCTCCCCAGTTATTCCTCTTTATTTTTCTCTTTCATCTTCACGTCTCTTCTGTGCTTTCTTGCAAAAGCAGCTTCTCCTTCATTATTTCTCCCTCTTTCTCTCCAAGTTCTCTGAGGCCCATCCCCCTTGCTCTTTCCTCTGTTATATTATCATGTCCTTGCTCTCCTCTGTCCTCTTTTCTCCTGCCGTCTCATCTGTCTGTCCTCTTTCCTCTTCTCTCTGCCATCATTTTCCCTGGCCTTCCCTCATTTCACATACAGTCACCCTCCCCAGCTGAAGGACCCCATCCTTTTGGAGCTGCGCTGCCTCTGTGCTCTAGGGCAACTCTTTTACAACCCTTCTCTAGTTCTCCTCCTCTTCCTTTCTCTGGCCAGTGTCCCCCGTCCTTGAAGAAGTGTATGACACCAGTTGCTGTTACTGCCTCCTCTTGACCCCAGGGCATCCTGGCTACCTCCGGTGGGGGAGAGACCCAAGCCCTTCCTTCTGCCCCCTTCGTTGCTCATCGCCCATGGTCAAGCCAACATTCCTCCACTTTGCTGCCTCCAACCTCCTGTGGCTGGAGGGCTCACTGGCAGCTCAGCTGATGAGCTGGCTCATCTGCATGCAGCCAGCAACTGGGCTGGAAGGAGCTCACAGCAGCCCTAAATACCCACCCTGGCAACCCTCAGACATGGATCAGGCCAGAATCCAAATGGAAAATAAGGGTCTCTGTAGCCATAACCCTGGGGCCGTTGTTGTGCACTGCAGTGAAGGATCTCTGGTTGTCAGGAAGAAGTGTCTCAGCAAGCAGTCGTCCTTTTCAAGCTGTTTACAGGGAGATGGTTTTCTCTGAGATTCTCAGAAATGCCTATGTGGCTGGGGTCTCCAGGCCCAGTGGATCTCAAAGATCGGTTGAATGAACCTCAGTGAGTCGGGTCAGAGAGTACTGCTGGCTGGTGGGAAAAGGGGGATTGTGCACCGTGCAGGTCTCTGCATGAACCACAGCAGCTCACTCAATGCCAATAACAGGGATATTGCTGTTACTGGCTCAGGGCAGCACATGGCTGTAGACAGAAAACCCACCACCAGCAAGTCCTCAGGCATAAGGAGTAGAACAGGGAGGACAGCAAAGAGTGCAGGAGCAAGGACCATCCAAGGCAGGGGGCTGCAAAGTTGGAAGAGGGCTCATAAAAGAGGGACAGGGACAAGAAGGAATAGGAAAGACTGTGTGTATGAAGGCAGCCTACAAGACTAGACATGTTTGCCTTGAAAAGGAGGTGAATAAGAGGGAAAGTGATTGGATTGTATTGAATAATGAATGGGCTAGAGAAGATGGATCAGTAGCTCTTGATTTCCCCATTTTGTAACACACAGACAAGAGGACCTGACATGAGTCACCAGAGACCCAGTGAAAGCTTTCTCATTTGATGCGTATCAGGGCTGTGAAGCTCATTGCCACCGGAGCTCCCGTGGCCAAGATTTTAACAACATTTAGCAAGCAAGTGGGCATTTACGACAGAGTTCACGAAAATTAAGCATCCTCCTAATGGATGTGAACAGCATTTTGGGTGTTTCGTAATTCAGCAATTAAGCCAGTCGCCATAAAAACCAGGATAACGTTTCACAAGGGCAGTCTATCCCCTATCTGACTGCCATGTGGTTCTTGCCTCTTCCCTGAAATATTTGTCAGGGATTAAACGGAGCTCAGATTTACTTAGTCTGGCATTTCTTTTGTTTCTAAATGCTATGCTATGCCGTTGCAATATAAGATGCAAACTAGGCCTGCGTTTCTGCTGCTGTCAGTGACTGCCCTAATTTGACAAATTAACAGCGAGTTTGGGTATTTCCATCATATTTTTCTAGGAAGGATCTGGGATAGAAAGCAATTAAGAGCATATGGAATTAAGTGGAGTCCTTTTTCTTCATACCCCAGGGTATAAAGTAAGTAGTTAGCAATGAAGGTGCTATATATATGTGCAAAGAATTATTATTATTGAAGCCCCTGCTTCCCAGGAAGCAATAGTCTTTGGGTCTCTTTGATGCTATCATGACTAAATTAGAAACGAGGTTGTCTCTTTTTTCTTGTATCTGTGGAAGTGATTACTGAACTGGCATCTGATGACGTATAGTACCGTAGTGTTTCTATGCACAAGAGCTGAAGGCCCAATTCTCTCGTCGTTTGCACTGATGCAACTTCACTGACTCGGATGAAACCACACTGCTTACGATGTCTGTGTAGGCAAGGGGAGAATGAGGCTGAGGAAGGGCTGTGCATGCTTTAAACAGCCATGCCCCCAATGCCACTGTTTGTCTCCACTTTGCCCGTGTCGTATCTGACAAACCAGGGGCTAAATTCACTTCCAATGTGTGTGGGTGCAACAGCCCCAAAGCTAATGAGGTTCTGCACTTATTTATGCCAGCTGTTCACTCAGTCCAGCAGTTCCTTTTTTAACCATTCCCATTTTCATCATCTTTCACCCTCATTAGAAAAATTCAGTGTGGCTGCCCTTGCTGCGAGGCAAAAATCCTCTTATTGACTCATCACCTTGGATCAGTGAGTGTGTAAAATGGCAGAGGTGACCGTGAACCCCTTGGCATTCACCTTTCTCTTTTTCTTCTTTCTGCATTTCTATCTTTCATTGAATCTCTTTTATTTACTGTCACCTTTCTGCCTCCCAGCCCCATTTATCCTCTTTGTGTTACAGAAAATGTCCCCCATAAAGTTCCAAACTACACAATCAGAGTTTTCATAACAAGCCCTGCAGGATAGGTGAGATCCACTTCTGTTTCTGTAGCACAGGCCACTGAAGTCTTTATACAAGCTTCCTATCAAATCTACAAGTCCCCAGAGAAGCTTATGAACTTCATCCTGCACCTCCTATTCCTCCAGAGCATATACTCCTACCTGCTAGCTGTGAAAAACAGAAAATGAGGATGGTATACAAAAACTTGAGAATGCAATGCCATCCTATCCATGGGTAGGGATTTTTCTGATGTGTGTTTTTGCTAGAAGCAAACAACTACAAATTTCTGATTTAGCTTGTTGTATAAAGTATACATTCTGTCAAATAAAGGATAACACCATCCACCTCCGTCCCCATGGATTTTCTATCCCTTCCTGATTTTTCTCTTCCTATTTCTCAGTTTTCATTCTCCTCCTGAACATGATTTTTTTTTAGTGTCTGTTTTGTTTTTCTCCTCCCACTGCTTCATAACTACATTTCATTCTTAAATTTGCTATCACTCAGAGAACATCTCTCCTTCTTCAGGTCTTGTTTATACCACCAGTATTGCCGCAGTGCAATGGCTAGTGCTTGAACAATGAATATTTCCCAGGTTTATGGTCGTGTTTATTCAGTACGATAGATCAAACACTGTCAATCAAAACACTTTTGATCCAACCCTATTTGCTGACTCCTGCAACCTTAACGTGACCTGTCCACTGGAACCAATAAATTTTTGAGAACCTGTTACTGGAGCTTTATTTCTTTCTGAAGATGTTGCCTGATACTTTTCTTTCTTTGTTTCAATTTTTTTCATTCTTGGTTTCAATTTTTCTTCATTCTCAGTTTCAATTTTTCTTCATTGGCTCTATCAATCCTCTTCAGAATTCACTGTTTCTTCTTTTCTTCCCCACACCATCTCTCATGTCTGTCATTTACTCCCCCAGCCCTCACCCCTGACGAGATTTCTTCTCTTCCCTTTACATTTCCAGCCCATAGTCCTCCTGGGTAGGAACTACTCCCCTTGATCCCATCCCATTCGGTCTCTATGGAGAGGTGGTGGAAAAGGATTGACAACTGAGTGTGTTCATGTGTGTGTGTGCACGTGTGCACATGTGCATCTCCTTTCAGACATGGTCAGTATGAAAATTTGATGGTAGAGATGAAGTGGCCTGGCTCTGACTTTTGCCTTTCAGACAGCCATGAGGAGTAATTTCCAAATGCGGATGCCCCACAGAATTGCCTTCAGAGTATAGGTTCTCAAGGGATCAATCATCAAGAATTTCTGCTGCTTCCTTTTAGATTCAAGCACTGCCCTTTTCCTTAGGCTGAGGGTCACAGGTTTTTGAAGGGAAGCAGCAGAATCATGAAAGAAGACATTTTTCTCTTGCTCATTTTTGAGTGAGGGAGTGAATGAACTGTGATAAATATTTTTCTGTATATAGCTAGAACTGTCTCAAAGAAGTGGCAGAGGAAACAGATGGCAGAGGCCCTTTATAGGCAGCTGCTGTTGTCTCTTAAGGTGTCACCATCACAAGAAAAGCGGTTGTAATTGGGGAGCTTCAAGATCAGTAGCGCCTGAAAGGACTCAAGCTGAAAAGAATGTCATCTTGTGTGAAGGTGGGGGGAGGAGGTGGGGGGGGAGGCAGAAATAAAATATTCAGAAGCTAAGGAATGGTGCTCGAAAGGTGAAAGAAAGTACAGGGAACGGTTTGAAGCAACTATGAAGTTTTACTGAATGACATGACCACGGGATGGACAGTTCTTGCATTTGGGAGTTCATACTTGGCCATAGACAGTGAGAACATTGTAGGCAGGGTAAAGAGCTGGTTTAGAGTATTCTGGGGAGAGCAAGATGGGTTGGTGTCCAGAGGAAACCACAGAGTGAGAAACAGAGATCCCCAACGCACTGTAGAAATGTATCTAGGGGAGAGTAAACATCCAGGAATAGAATCATAGAATAATTTTGTTTGGAAGAGACCCTTAAGATCATTAAGTCCAACCGTTAAGCTAGCACTGCCAGGTCATCACTATCTCAAGGCTTCTATGTCTTCCAGCTCGCTTCAGAGCAGTCTTGCAGTGTGTGCTTTTGGGATGGGCAGGTGCTACAGTTTGGTGTAGAAGCCTCTGTCCCAGATACTCCTCAAATAATTTGCTTGCCTGGAGCCCTATCATCTCAGTGTATGCAGCACAAAAAGAAATTGCAAACTGACCTGTAAAATGAGAGAAGTAGAGACATGTAGCTGTTCTCTCAAGAAATAACCTGGTCTAGGTTCCTTCATATGTTCCATGCTGGGAGGGATTGCACAGTGGGCTAGACCCCTAAGTCTTCCAGTTATGGAGATATTTAAATCTTTCCTGCTTCCCTTGTGTTTCAAAAAGTAGAAGTCATGTATTCCTTTCAAGGAAGAGAAACGCACAGAAAAAATCAGTAGGATATTTGGGATGATACCAGGGAGGATGGCAAGTCTATCATGAAGTGCAAGGGTTTGGGGTAGCAAAGCAGTCATGAACAGGCTTTGTGTTGGAGGTTAATTGAAGCTGAACATTGCAGTGTCCTCTAGCTGAGACATCTCCATTGCAACTGTACTCAATAGTCTTGAAGGAAACAACTGCCAAGAGCAGAGCAGAGCAGCTGTTCTGCTGTTGGGAGAGCAACAAAGAAACTAACATGTCTACCCTGCCGAGTGAACTGCAATGAGAACGGCAGCACAGCACACAAGAAAAGCATGGGATTAACAGTTTTCCTGAATTCCAGGTGACTGCCTAATCATTGCACCACTCCTCCTCAAACATCACTCTACTCTTCACTTCTTCAGTCATCGGTTGGTCTGTGTGTGTTTGCAGAAAATCATAATTCAGAAAGCCCAAGAATGGCTTTCCAGGAATTAATTCCAGGGGCTGTCTAAGATCACAGGAGAAAGGTGTTTTTCTGTGTGCTGCATCATTACCGCTTGGCCCACATTTACAGGAACAATGAGGGGAAAAGCATTCAGAGCAAAGCAAGACCGCGCGAAAGAGCACTGTGAAGAGGTAAAGGCACCAGGGCCAGAGAGGATTTATACTCTTCTGCACACTGCAGGGATGGGTTGTTTCTGGGAGTAGACTAACCCAGCTGTGGGGGAAAGCATCTCTGCGTGTTGGAAACAGAGGGACGGCTGAGGCTGCAAGGGTCTGTGGCAGCTGGAAAGCACAGCTGGCTGGAAGGAAACAGGAGACAAGAGGGGACCCAGGACTTGGCCACGGCATGGCACGGGGAAGTGGTAATAGGACTGCAGTGTGAGTGCTGGAAGGAGATAATTGAGAATACGGTTTGAAAAAGGAGAGTGAGTCAGGAGAAACCCTAGGACTCAAAGGTATGAGAGACTTGAACTGCTGAGACAAGCAGGAATATCAACCAGAGCTGATAGATGGAGAGACAGACCTCCTCATCCATCTTCTCTGCCTTGTGGGAAAGAACAGATTTTCTCCTGTCTGATGCCAGCATCTGCCACCCCTAAAAGCCTTTTCTCCCTCTCCCCCTTGCTAAAACTCATGGGTGAAAAAAGGGGTTTAGACACACATACACAGGGCAAGATCAATGACACAAACAACCCAACCATGGACCTGCAGCAGTTTGGGAAGTGTGACCAGTGGTTGGTGGCTCCATGCAGTGAAGTCTGAAAAAGAAAACTGGGGAGAGAAAGAATCAAAGGAGCTGATGTAAGAAATTTTTGTCCCAACTTAGTGATGACAAGAAATTTATCTATGTAAGCAACTTAAGGCAGACATGGCCACCTCCTACACTGAGGCTCTCTCTTGGTCTCACAGCTGTAAGCACGTGGGCTTGTCCTTCTTCTGGAGGTTTTGAGTACAATTTTCATGCCAGAGAACCCATGGTTTGGCCAGATTATCTTTGGTAAAACAGAGGAACCAAAACTTAATGGTCTCTTCCATCTACTGCTCTTCAGCAAAGGGTTTCTGAGTATTTCACCTTTTACTGCCTTTATGAGGTTGTGGCTGCACCAAAATGCTTCACATAGGGTGGAAACACCTTTATGGTAGACACTGTGCATACAAAAAAGCTGTCACCCCTACATCAAAGAAGTGACAATCTAAGATGACAAATGACATATGAAAGGCAGCAAAGCAGAAGACAGCAAATGTGTAGAACTTGTTTCTGCATTGTTGCATTTGACATCAGTAAGAGGGTATTACACCTAGAAATGACTTCATCTCCTTCTCTAGGCTGAGCATAATGCAGAGCAGGGCACGTCTGCCTAGCACTAGGCAGTGCCAGAAGGAGATACCCAAATAACTCTAAGCAAACCAGCTTAAATATTTCAAGCCCTAATGGCTATTCAAGCATGGTGCTCTGCACAGGCAAATTAGCAGTGTGTCTGAGAGCTGTCAGGACGCAGCACTTACTCAGGTGTGCTGCTTCCAAGACTCAAGCAAGGTCACGTTACATTGTGCCATGGAGACTTAGTAAGAGCCTCACTCAGCTCACAATCCAAACCTAATTCATGTATGCCCATATAGGCATGCCTATGTGGTTGGAGGGGTTTTTTCCCCCATGCTTGGTAACTACAGGTGGTCTGAAAGGAATGGATAATCACATCTCATTCTATTCCTATGGGAGGGGTACTGTATTGTTCAGGGTTCTGAGAGGGAGCTTGGTCCCAGACACTTCAGGTGCTTGAGAAATCTGGAGCCAGATGATGCCATCACAGCTGGATTTCTCCTTTGCAGTTTTAGCAGGCAGGGCTGAAGGACACAGAGACTAATCTCCATGTGACCTGCAAATCCTGTCCTTTCACATGAGAGCTGAAGCTTGCTGAAAAGGCAATGCTGGAATGCTTTTGCCCATGTGGTATCTGCCCTGGGGATACACGGCCACTTCTGTCTCTAGGCTTGTTGCTTACCAGTGAAAATTCACTGGATTCATGACAAAACTGCAGGATTTACCAGCAATGAAATAGTTTGTTCTGAAAATAAATAAAATCTGATCTGGAGGTGGTAATTTACTCAGACACCCAAGAGATCACTTATTTTGAGTATGTTGTTTAATTCTCACTGAGACTGCTAGTTTTCTGTCATTCTTGGTCCTAGTTTTCTTGGAAAAAGGTGTAATATGTTACATGGCTTCTTCCCCATAAAACAAACAAAAGAAAGGACTCAAGCAGAAGAAAGCTCCATGGCCATCACTTCATTGAGCTGCACCAAAGCAGGGACAGAGGTTGAGCCCACATCCAAAAAAATCCTTAAGACCTATATGAAGCCCTGCTCTTCTTTGAGATCCACGTGAAGAATTAGATCTCTGCAACAGATACACAGTCAGTAGCTTTTCCCAAATAATGAACCAATCAGAAATACTAAAAATAGGCTGCATTGGAACATCAGTTCAGCCATTTGGAATGTAGAGCAAATGGCACTGAATGTGTTTAATGAAGTGAAAGAGCTTTGTTTTTGATCACTGAGCTATTGATAAATTGTTGATAGGTGATCAAATGTGGACTTTGCTTTCAAATGTTGTGACTTTATGAACCTGCCAAGACCCTCTTGAGCCACTCCTGTTCCTTTTACTGCTAATGTCATAGGACTTCCTGCTCTTTTCAGGACCTAAACTAAGAATAATTTTAATGTCAGGCTTTTTTTCCGGATAACAAACATTTAGCCTCTGGGCTAGTGATCAATTTTCAAGAATAAATGTTCACAGTTGTACAAAATCAGACCCTGGGAACTGGGTCGGATATGTGAGAGAAGATGACAAGATGAGAGGCAGATCAGTTCACATCTCTACATGCTGTTATGAGAATAGCACCAGGGCATTAGATTAGGAGGTTGGTGAGAGCGAATGAAGGAGAATCTAGGTTTTAATTGTACAGCAGAAAAATGAGTATGGAACCAGAGTAGAGCCTACAACTGAAGGGAGATTTTGATTTCATGCAGGGAAGGAAGTGAGCTGGGACCTCATGGATGTTAGACCAAGACACAAGCAAAAGAAGCAAGGGGAAGTGAGGCTCTAATAGGAAAATATAGAGGTCTATGATGAGGGCTGAGACATTGCTATTGAACCAATTTAGATCATGACAGACCCTATTGGCTGTCCTTCACATGTGGACTAGATCTTCCAGTATGTCTGGATTATACTCAGTCCAGAATGACAGAGGAGGAGAAAGAGTCTTAAACTACTGTCACATTCACATGTCCTTGAAATAATGTCATCCAGGATTTCCCTTATACACAGAACGTCTTCAGGAGGAATTTAAGAAAAAACCCTCATAGGTTTGTGCTATTAAATGAAGTGAAACAACTGGAATGAATCTGGGGACAGAGCCCTATATCTGTACTCCGGCTGACATATGCACTTTACAACAATGTTTTAACACTGGTTTGCTTAGTATGCGTAGTCCTCAAGAGTTCTATGTTCATGCTGTTGGGGTGGGGGACAAAATCCAACCCGTGCTAAGCCCGTATGGTAATTAATTAGCTGACAGAAATTTATTTTCTGATTATAAATTCACAAACAATTCAACTCTATCCTATTAGGAACCAGGTTTTCCTTTTTACCTCAGCTGCAAACCAGCTGTCCATCTACTACAATGTGCTCATACCTTAGGGTGATGAGAGCAGCAGAAAAGACTAAATGGGTTGCTAGAAAGTGCTACAAGTAAAATAGAGATGTATTTCATTAGCATTGGGAGGATTGGCCACTCTTTAATTGGATGAATCACCTGATGGGTGTGTTCCCGAAGCCAATCAGAGCGTGCCAGTTCAGTAAAGCCACAGTGAGCAACACCGTGCTGCGTCATTTGGCACTCTCCGTTGAGTGATTCAATCCATGTCATTTGTAATAAATCAAATGTTGTCACAGGGTCAATCTTGCAGGTCATGCTAGGTTATCGTGGTGATTTTGCACTGGTTATATCAGGTAGTGCTGTGTCATACCGGTTTTTGCTGGGTCATGGGGTCATGCTGGGTTCCTCAGATACCATCTCTTGAACTCACCAGGAGCCCTGCTGGAGTACATCAAGGGAATTATGAGAAGGGTGTGCTGCATGGCCTTCTAGTGCGCCTGGTTACAGCCCCTTCTCATGGCTGAAGTATCTCTTCCCTGGAAAATGCGCATTTGTTTCATTTATTTGTTTAAAAAGACACTGACTTTTGTGATTTGCCCCCTCCAAAAAAACATCTGCCCAAGGCCCAAAACAGGCAAGATCTCATCTTGAACTGGTGACTTCGTTTTTTCAGAGCAGAAAACATCATGCTATTTCCATTAATTTTGTTGCTGCCTGACTCCATAGCATCAGAAGGAGATCCTGCCCTCTGCTAACACTGCTGCACATTGCTGGTTTGACTTCCCTGCTATAGGGAAACCCACACATAGCCAAGAAATGCGTAAATCTCCCCTCAATTAGGGGATGTGGTCAAAGGATGAATAGTACAAGTTACAAGACACCATGTTCCAGGAGTCCCCTGCTTCAGTTATACTGTGTTTTCAGTTATGATTTGGTCAGGTATCTGTTAGAACAGCCCTGAGGTGACTATAATGTGCTTCAGAGACTAAGCCAATCTCTTCTGGTCTGATGGTCAGAAAAATACAAACGCAGCACAAAGCCACCTTTAACCCCCACACCATCCATCCTGTTTCAGATATCACTGAGAAAGCTGGAAATCCACAGCTTCACTACAGAAGTCACTCTGAATGGCGAGAGTTTAAAATGTCGACATTTTTATGCATAGAAAGACTACTATAGGATTTCTTAAAGGATCATTATACCATCCCATGAGGTCTTGGTCGTTAGTTGAGTAGTAACTGGTGCTTGCTTTCACAGAGAAGGAACACAAGAATAGTCTCCATAACATTTTTAAACCTCTCAAAATAAATTTATTTTCCATGACACACATGGCACCTCCAGAATAGAGAGTGGCAGATTGTGGCATGAAAGTTTTACCAGTACCAATCAGGATGACATTGCCAACCCACTAGTGCCATCACTGGTCAGGTAAACAAAGACTAACAGATGATTTACTGAAGGAAATGTCCCATTTTTCATCAGCAAAAACAATGCTGCTGGTAGGGGTTCAGCTTGTGCTTTCTATGCATACCATTGCTGTCTTTTGCTCACAGCAATAGAAATCATTCTGCTAGTGCATGGGTTTTCACTCCTTGATGAATTTCATCACCCAGTGTCCCTGGAACACAAGAAAATGCTCCCATGCCCATTTTGCATGTGGAAAATTTCAGACACAGGAAGGTTAAGTGGTTAGCCAAGTATACACAAAGACTGCGGCAGAGCTGAACTCACTTTTCACCAAGCCTTAGCTCCATATCCAGATTGTTCCACCATTGTTCCAGTGTGCTGTTTACCTGGCCCCACTGCCTATCACACCACAGAAGGTAACTGCCTGTTTTCCCAATATGGAGTACACAGAGGATCTCTAAAGCACCATGGAAATGTTATGGGTTGCAATGAGTAACATATTAGAGCCAATTCAAGTTCTACGGTACTTCTTGCAAGCTCCTAGATTCTTTGAACATAGGTGATCTCTGCAGGAACTGCATCAGAACTTGCTGGTCTTCTGTTGGAGTCTGTGAGTGAACAAGGAAAGAAGTTATTCCCTCTGAAACTGAAATAAAACTCATATTTTCCTCAGCAGAGATATTTTAAGTAATTCATTATTATCTTTTTTCTCTCCAAAGCAAAGCCCATTTGAAACTCAGAGGTTGTTAGAACCAAAGGGGAAAGAGAGAACACTGGGGTATTGTTCTTGCTGCAATTGCAGACTTACTTGGTACCTAAAAAAGGTTTTATTAAAAAACAAACCAACTTTGTAATGCTTTCAGTGAGAAGAAGAAAACAGTGAAGGAAAAAAGAAATTCCGTGCTGTTGGAGTCTTGGGCAGTGTCAGGGAAGTAAGGCCTGAAGTTGACATACTGGATCAAATCCATAGCTACTACAAGTGAGCATAAACCACTGATTCTTACATTCAGCAATGATGTGTGTGAGGCTAAGACACAGATTATCTCATTTAACCTTTGTGATGTAAGAAGGATCCAGTACTGAGTTCCTGTGTACATCTGCGACAGATGGTGTTTAATAGCAATAACCGTCACTGCAGGTATGCCTTTCCACATCTTGCTGGATTCCAGCTTTCTCCTCAGGCTTTCCGTGTCAGTTGTAACTCACATGGAGAAATTTTCAGTTATGTTTTTACACGGCAAAGGCAAGACATGGAAATGCATCCACGTTAACTTGCCACCACAGTGGAGCCTCATGTGTGCTACATGATGCAGGTACAGACGCAGTGTGGCACCTCACATTGCTTGCTTTCTTCCACACATCAGTGCAAGGAATCTTCTCACCATCACCCATTCATTTCTTTCTCCATCTGCCTATCTGTGTTTTTTTTTCCTTTCTCATTCATGTTCAGCAGGTGCCTTCAATTCCCAAATATGTTCCCAGATCTTTTCCAATGTCAGCTGTGGAGCTAAAAAGGGATTTTCTGAATTTGATTGATCAGGTTGTCACAAACCTGGCTGGGAGCCATTTGTTGGACACTAATCAGATTGCTGCTGGTGAATCCAGATGCTGAGTTTCCAATGTGCTTTTAGCCTCTGGAGCATGAAGGGAGACAAAAGCACTACACCTGACTGGGCATCTCCAGGGATGTTTGAGGAGCACAGAGCCTCTATCGACCATCCCTTCCTGAGAGCCCAACCTCCTACTGCAGTTGCCTCTCCCTGTAGGCTCACACAACTTCCCCAGGTAGCTTAAGTGCAGCCTTTCACAGAATCGTATCACGAGGCATGAGCATTCTGGCTTGCACTTTAATTCTTCAGGCTAGATGTAACATGTGTGATAAAGATGAACTTTTCACATAATGTCTGAACCCAGCATGTCTCCAAAAATACAGATCATGAGAAAACAACAAACACAAGGTCCCCACTCACTGATCCCTCTCCCTTAGTCTGACTGAGTGGGAGATCTCTTGCCTTCAGATTGCCAAACTGCAATCTGTCTTTTCTGAACTTGGCTATTTCCTTCACTAAATTAGGCTTTTTTCTTTCAAAAACTATTCACTCCCCTCTCTGACCTTCATACTCTCCTGTCTCTTGATGAAGTTTCTTGGTTTGTTCCTCACCCAAGTCTTTCTTTAATCCATTCCACCCTTACCAGGCCTTGTTCAGCTTTTTGCAATGTGTGTAGGGCTCAGCAATCTCACCATCCCTGTGTTCAGTCACCCACCAGGATTCAAGGACCAACTACTGTCAATGATGTATGAAGGACTCTTCTGCCTAATAGCGAGCAGGCATCCACACTGAAGCTACTCTCATAGTTAGAGCAATGTAATAGCACCATGACATTAAGGAGAGCACACAACTCATGCAGAGGTCCCACATCAGCGTGAGGCTTGAGATGAGCTGCTCAACAGCTGGCACCCAGGGAAGAGGCATTTACACCTAGTGCTATCCTAGTAGTGTTGTAGGCTCAATAAGTACAATGACTTTGAAAGGGGTAGAGATACTTCTCTCAATAAGTGATTGGGTCCTTCAGCTGCTCCTCTGGCAAGTGTTCAGAGCTGCTGGTTCTGGAGGACACCTGCACCTGCCCACCTGCATCTCCCATGCCCATTCAAGTTCCCTGCACATGAGCTGAAAGCAAAGAGAGGAGATCAAGACACAGGCTACCTTCTAGCTGTTGGACAAGTCAAGGACCCAGGGCACAGCATAACCTGCATGTTTTTGTAAAGAGAAATAGGTGGAAGCATCATGTGATCTGTGGCTGCAGCTCAGCAGATGCTCCATTTGCACACTACAATTTATGAGCCATGCTGTGGTGTGATTTAGAGGCTAGAGGACAGAGTGCTTTGTTTTCATCAGGGACATGGAGGTAAAGGAAGGCTTCCCATGAATGGGCTGTGAATACAGCTTAGGGTATGAGAGAGTCTTCCTACACTGACATGCCCACACACAGACCAATGCACAGATCACCCTTGGAGTAAGGATGACTCGATGGGCTCTTATTATAAATGATCCTTGGCTAACAACACAGACAAAGTAATTTATGGCTCTTCCTGCATTTCTGAATAACCTTTAGTAGGTTGGATTGTCCATAAATCTATTGCTGCTCTTTGGATACAGGTGTGAATCCAAGGACTCTCTGACTCTTAATATGATGAAGTTTGGCAAGCAGAAATCACTTTTTAAATCAAGGATTCACTCTTCTTTCATTTAAATACTGCAGGAAGTGGAGACATACTTACAGGAAGTAAGGTCTGATTCTCATAAACTGGGCTGAAATAACTTGCCATTTTCAGAGCGGGATGAAACACACCGCAATTATAATGCAAGTAGCTTTATGAGGATGTAACTGTTTAAAAGCTGATTAGGAAAAAGAGAGACTTGGCATCCAATCTGGAAGGGTACTAGAGGGAGGGATGGCTGCATGGCAGGACTCCTGTTGGTGTATGAATGTCTGCGCCATGGTGGCATTGTTATCCCCTTCTTGTCCTGACAATATACAGTCAATGGCACTTCAGGAGGTGGGTGGGGGACATCTGGTTAATGAGGAACAGATGGACATCATCGGACATGCATTATACCTGCTCTTTCCTTCTCTGCTTCCTCCCTCACTCTCTGATTTCTTTATTCTCCCCTGCAGCTGAGCTCTTCCTTCTCCTTCCTTTTAAATGGGAAGGAATGTTTGTGTGCTCCCAATAAAGAGCAACAAATGGGTCTGCTCTGAGCCAAGTACAATACTAGCAAATGCAGTTAGGAAATGTCTCAGATGTAGCACGAACCTTTCCCTGGGATCCCTCTATGCTGTGTTGGTTCCCACTTCAGCGTCCCCTTCCCACTCCAGTTCCTGGACCCATCGTGACAGTGGGCAACAGAGGCCACTTTCTCAGGTGCCATTTCTTTGATATGACCTGTTTATTGATGTGAGAAGGACTTTCTTGAAGCTTATTCTTTGGGACTTAGCAGTTTACCCCACAGTGAAAAGGTATTTGTATATCCATTCTGGGTCTCCTCTCCCTACCTTATGGAGGAGATTTTTAGATGAGATGTCGTGATTAGGGCCGGCAACCTGAATTTCCCTTCCATCCTTCTGGTTCCCTCACAGCACATAGGTAGGGTTTGTGTTTGTGCTCGTGTGTTTTCATCCAGTTAACAGGTGCCAGCAAAGTGGGTTTGTTGGTCTCCCATAAAAATCTGAAAAGCTGAGTACAAACTAGATCCTGAGAGAAATACATATTTCCAAAGGCTTGTGCATCTCACAGCTGAGAGGAGACAGCACAGTGTTCCTAGATGTGATTCTACAGAAGAAATCTTCCTAAATCCCCGTGTTCCATCCAATGCTGACAAAATAGCAAAATAATTCCTATCAAGTTCCAATTGGCTTTCATTAACACTGGTGGCTTTCACTGAGATTTTCTCCCTGAGAGATATGACAGAAAACTCAGACCCCTAAACCCCTTCTCGCTCTTTCTTATAACAATTTTAGTTCACTACAGTTATGCCTGCTCACAGTTACAAAGTTGAACTGATCTCTCAGTTTAAGTTACACGATGTACTTATGTAACATCAGGACAGGGTTTTCCACGTTCCACCTTCCTCTAACTTACCAAGTATTTTAGTGTGGGTGAGCAAAGTCCCCTGAATCAGTCTCTTTCAAGGGCAGCAAGCAGAGGTATAGTCAGCAGTCTCACCGTGCTACCTTCTTGTGTCTCTCTAATCTGAGAGCTGTTATGGTGTCCAAAACCAGGATTAAATTTCTGCGTAGGTCTGTTTTGGATAAGAGGTCTCTGTGTCCCTTCTGTAGTTTATACTCCAGCTGCCTTTGAGACACATGGGATTTTGTATGTAGACCACAAACATAGCATGAATGAGGAAGGAGAACTTCAAAGGAGGATGATTTAGGTTGGGTGAGATGGAAACCAAGTTAATTCACTTGAGTTGATTGTTTCAATGACGAAAATGGATGAAGTCCTTATGGTATTCTCACCATAGCTCACAAACGCTGAGTTAGCATCCAGATCCATCCTCTGCCAGGATCTTGACTTTATGGGCAACTCGGAAATATTATTCAATATAGATCCCAGCCAAAGCATCATGACTATTTCTGATTGTCCTTGGCTTTCCTTCCAAGATCTTTTCCATACTCCCTTTTCTGCCTTTTCCCAAATGAGCTCTCACTCCTCTCCTATATCCATGCAGAGTTAACAAGCAAATTCTAACACCGCGAGTTAGCAATACCTCAGCAGCCTTACAGAGTCCAATAGCTACTGGCAGGATGGGGCAACAAAAGAAAAAGCCTGTTTATCCTTCTCCTTTCCTCATTCATCAGAAGCTGAAGCATGCCCATTTTAGCTTTATTCTGTATGACTCCCCAGGACTCTATTCCTGCCTGGAGCATTTCCCTCTTTACAGCAGTGGAGTGAAGGTCCTGACCCCCACCAGAGTAACCTCTGAAGTCCAGAGTGGAAGGACTGTCTTTACAATACTTCTCTCCCACAAGCTATTGAGCATGGCAACACAGTCTGGAACTGGTGCATGCTTCACTGAGTTCACAGGGACATCCCAGTCTAAGGATCCCATCCAGAAGTCCTCAGAGAGAGAATGTGCTCAGCCATCCCTAGCAGCTCATCTCCAGACTTCAGCATGCACACACAAACAAGTCTACGAGGCCAGTCCGTGCTATCACTTTCCATCTGTTAGGATTGCTGTACACTTCTTGTTTCAACTTAGATTATTCCCTCAGACAAATCTCATATCTCCCCTTGGACACATTTCATAGGGACTGAAATTCTTTATTAAGCCCTCTACTGCCATAAGAGTAGTATCTCCCTGAGGTCACCAATTATTTAGTCCTCCTGCTGCAATGGAGCTGGGGTAGTCTGGGTGTTTCTTACAAGGACCTGTTTGACAGGTCCCTTCCCTTCAACCCTAGTGTGCAAGTCTCAGCAACAATACCATCTCCAGCGTTATACCTCTAAATAGCCTTCCGTCTGCTGAAGAGTGAAAATTGGTGTTGGTGTACCTGAACCTGTTCCCTTGCAGGGAGATTTTCTATGCACTGCCCCAGATTTGTCAAGTCCATTAAGAAGAATCCTGTTGTGCAGAACTTCGATTCGAGACATGCTGCTTTGTACGATAAATGCAGGTTGAAAGCGTGCAGCTGCATTCCTAGAGAAAAGGGCTACAATTCCCCAGAGATCCTTGAAGGTCCAAGGTAACTGCCGTCATGACCTTGTTGCCTGCACCACTCTCATCAGTGCAGTAATGGAATGAACTTGTACAAGCCCCACTGGAGAAGGGACAAAACTAGTAATTCCGATCCTCTCTTCTACAGCAAGTGGATGTGGATGTGCAGAAATAACCTGGCATGTCTCAGAGGAAACATTATGCCCAGGACTTGAGAGGGAAGGAACTGGGGCGTACTGGTGGTTGTAAGAGTCAGTGGATTTGGGAGTCCTGCTGCAATTTCTTGTGGACTGCAACCTGGCTTTTTACTTTCCATCAGAATGCGGCAATATCCAGTGAAGTGCTTTGCTTTTTGGCCATAGAGAGTGCTTCATTGGGATTGCAGGATTCCAATTTTCCTGCTCTGTGCACAGCACTTCTCAAATGTGGTGGGGCTCATGGTCACTGCAAGATGAATAAAACACCCCTGACCAGAGTAAGAGTTCAGTTTCAGTCCTTTTTCTCTGATTCGGTTTCACTGGTACATTGGAAATAATAATGCATCATAAATCTCAGGTGAAGTCTAAGCTTCCATCGCAAAAGGTTCTCAGAGGCTTATCAGTTGTGAAGAACATTATGACCAGCCAGTGGGGTGGATCTGCTGGAGCACTCATCCTTTTCTTCTGTTTAGACTAGCATGGAGGTTTCTTTTACTTTAATATATGATGCACTGACAGAAGTCGGTCAATATGTTGTCAGTCTGGGAATGGCTGTTTTTCCCTGTACATGTTTTTCAATCTGATTCCTTTCCTCCATGTAAGTTCTAGTTATAACACAAGTTTCAGCAGGTGGATCCTGTGGTAGGATAAAATTTTACAGTTGCTCTGTAGGTGTTTATTGTCTGGTCATTATCATGCTGTGTATGTATTTTAGCACTGGCTTGCTAGGCTTTGCAGTGACGTAGCACTGACGTTCACCTCCAGTGCTGCTTGTTTATTTACACCCTCCAATCACAGGGCAGGGGGTGTTGATAAAGAAAATGTCAGTGAGACAGTTTTGTTAGTTAAGTTTTCATCATAGGACAGCTGAAGCATTCAAGTGGGAAGGGACCTCACAAAGTCTCTTGTCCAAGCTACTGCTCAAAGCATGGTCAGCTATGAGGCCAGGCCAGTTTCTTCAGGGCTTTGTCCAGCCAGGGCCAGGTTTGATATCACAACCCAGCAGAACTTCAAATGAATGTGGTATATCACTGAAGAACAGTCATACTCAAACTTCCAGAGGCATATGTTTTTTTAAAAATTAATATTTTTTGTCTCAGTGATTTGTACATCATACCTTTGAAACTTTTCCCAGCTCCTCACTGTAGCAGTCCTCCGTGTGCACTGATCAAGAACTGAAAATAGTTCGTTGTAGATCTCAAATCAATATAAGCTGTAAGTCCTGCTTGGGCCATATACTTGTAAGAAAGCCAAAGGAAGCACCTTGTATGTCTTTTCCTAGCTGGTGCACACACGTAGAGAGAAAACAGTGCTTCATCTGCCCTATCACAATAACTCTCTAGCCAAAGAATGAGAGATGTAGGAAAATATCGAGTATCAAGCTCTTTGGAAGTTCAATGCATGCCCGTTGGCGTCTATGAACCCATGGAAACATTTCTTATGCCTCTCTACACCAAGTGAAATCCCACAGACCCTATTTTTGGTCCCTGCAGTCAGATGCACATGGGGCTTCTCTCTGTCTTGGGCCTGAGTGGACTTGTCTTTGGGAGCCATCTCTTACAGGCTTCTGCACAAGTAACAGGAACTTACGTCTTTCTGTTGTCAAAGAGTTAGGCTGGAAGAATCACCATATAGTAATCCAACTGGGCCATCTTCAGAGTTCTGGGAGCAGAGCTGGGTGTATGAACCCAGTGAAGTTGTCTCTGTTCAGCATGGGTGCTACTGGATTTGGATTCCTACAACAAGGTATAAAGCCCTGTCAGGAGGGACAATGAGAAAAATATCCCTCTGAAATCCCATTTATTTGGCTCCTTATTCAGGAATCTGTGCAACAACTCAGGATTATACTACTCTCATCATGCAGTGCAAAGTGGACAGGAAAGTTTTAACAGCAACACCAACCAATTTAGCTGTTTCGGATAAAAACTATTTTTTTTTTCCTGACTATGACAAGGGATCATAGTACCCATGTGCTGAGGATCTATTGCTGTAGGTCTCAGAGCTGCAAAACTGTGTCAGCCAGGGCTGTTCAATAGTTCAGTGGTCTATTGGACAAATGAGAGGATGAGAAACACAGTAAAAAGCAATCTGAGACCACATGAACGTCTGTCAGCCAATGCCACCACTCTGGAAAGCCCTGGGTCACAATTAGAAACAGTAAGTATTTCATAAAGCAGTATCTCCTACTGTGAAACATATTAGACAAACTCACAAAAAAGGCTTTAGGCTGGCCCACTGGATCTAGTCTAGTCAGGGCAGTCAAACCTGCAGCCAGAGGAGCCTTCCCAAACTCTGGTCTCCCGGGAGAGATTGCAGCTCTGGGTGGTACTGCATGCTGATGCCCCAGAGACACCGGCCATAGGGCTGCAAACAGCTCTGTGTAGACCCCTGGTGACAGCTTGCTCCTCCTATATGATCAGAAGCTTTCCACTTTGCCAGAGTGGTGGCTACACTGGTTGCAGGCATCTCCTTCTTACTGTCACCTCTGGTAATTCCCTGTACATGCACACTATCAATTACTGTTAATTCCACTTTCCTGGAGCTGACTGCCCAGGCCAGCTAGGAAACGGGGCTGTGTTAGCGAGAGATACTGTGCTCCAAACCTGATGCTGTGCAGCCAGAGGAACCCAGTCAAATGACTTTGCAAATGGCCCCAAATTTGCTTGCTTGTATTCAGGAGTTCTCCCCACGGCACAGGGTATCACTGCACTACACATGGTAGATGAGCACTTGGTGTTTTGTTGGGTTTTAAACGTGTGATTCCCAGGACTGCTTATTGGTTTTATAGCTGGCTTATAATCTATATGTTAGGCAAGTAATGGTGTACAGTAGCATGATTGATCTAGAGCTAGATGTAGGGACACTGTCATCTGTCATCTCTCTTTCAAACAGTTCATCAGATGCTTGCAATATAAGTTTCCAATAACAACTTTATTTACCCACAGCCATTACTTTGCACTGCAGCCATTTCATTACACACATGTGGGATCTAATTTCAGGACTCGTCTGCTCAGGAGCAGAGGCCTTTCATTCAGTGAGCTACAAGAGTGGTTTCACTGGCTCAGATGGAGAAGATGGAAGTTTATAACTAATAAAAATGCCAGCAAATCGTATACATTTGGCTGCATTCACAGCTTGAGCTGAGTGAATGGAGGCAGTGTGAGCTGCTGTAATGTGTCATTTTCTCTGTCCTGCCAGCACATAACTCACACAACTTAAACTACCTTAACTACTGCTGGACTCCCCCTCACTTGTCCCTTGTTGCCCAATAAACAGGATAGTGATGTGGTGCTCCTAATAGCACCTGCAAGACTACCCTGTGCTACAGCAGTAGCATTTCTGGAGCAGCCAAGAAAAGAAACATAGCTGGACAGACTAGTAATTGGGCAAGCTCATATATTTCCACCAGGAGAAGGTAGCAATTCATACCCTCTACCTATCATTATCCTTAAGTATTGATTCTCCAGTCACATTTTCTTTGTTAAATGGCTTATTTTATCAAGGAAGGATTTTGTGGTTGCAGTCAAACCGCGACTGAGCATATACGTGCATTTGGAGTGAAAAGTGTATGTGACCTGAATATTAGACTAACCTCTAAGACTACCCTTTTAATGAAAACTCAGCATGATACCTCTCCCACTGGTGGTTAGCTCTGACCATTTGAAGGGACAGGTTATGCTCTGATGGGCCTGTTGTCATGATGTTGTATCTTACTTTGTAAAAATTATGTAGTGGTTATCAGATGGGCAAGGAGATAGGTTTTAGTAAATATGACATAAAATATTTGTGTGTGATCATTCAGTTTACTTTAAACAAATTTGCTTCAATTGTGTTCCCACTCCATTTGTCTGCCTTCTGTGACTGTTCCAGCAACATATTTACTGGCACGGATTTTCACTCAAACAGCAACATTTAAGTGAACATGTTTGTAGAAAGCAGCTGTCATATCTATAAAAAAAAAAAAAGTATTCACTCTGACAAGATACTACTATTAGTGAGTTAAAGCCACTACCAAATTGTTATTGAAAATTTTTGTCTGAGAGAAACTTAAAATTCACACAAAATGACAAGAGCTGCAAAAGTATCTGATTTTCTGGGCATATTTTTATATATTCTTCCTTTCAGGGAGGCAACAGAAACTAAAACATTTTCCATTTCCAGTTGATGGCATAGGACAAAAGTCATTTTAGTCTATGTGTCCAGTCAGAAAAAAAATGAATTGCACATCTCATTTACTTAAAGCAATGCTGGCAGAAATGGATTAGCAAACAAATCAGAGGTTGAATTGCCCTTGTGTTGTCAAAAAATGTCAATCAACAAGCAAGTCAAGGGAAATTATTATCTTCCTCCAAGAATTATTTGAAAAGAGATGGGAGTGAGGGTTAATAGTTTTGAGGGAGTGGATATCTCCAAGGCATCAACAGAATTGTACTTTTACACTGCTTTTGCATCCCATCTTTTATATCATTTGTGCTGTGTGCTAGAAGAACACAGGCTGGCCTGGATTCACAGTGGAAAAATACAAGACTAAAGTTTTCAAAAATGATTGAAAACAGATCTGAGATCAATTGAAATCCAGACAGAGGCAAAAGAGAGAGAGTCCAAAAAGCAGAGAGACGGAAATGTTAGTCCAGGCCAAGGAAGCAGTATTGGAAAAAGACACATCAATAGCTGGAGCTGTGGGACACTGAGGAAGCCAGCGCTAGCAGAGAAATGTGAGTAATGGCCCAGACTGGAGCAAATTAACTTGGAAAATAAAGGAGAGGTATTTGAAAATTTGCCTCACAACGAATAGAAAAGCAAGAGTTTGAGATTAAAAGGCAAAGATGTAATGCTGTGTTTAGTTGTACACACAAATTTGGAGAAGCTCTGAATAAGAACATTTCAAAGGTCAAACCATGCTGTAGATAGTATAACTGGTAGGAAACCAGTCTGTAACTCGTAACAAACCAAATCTACCAAAACTGGTAGATTTGTCGTTGTGACATATCTAGGTAGAGAATATGAGTTAAAAATCCACAAAAATGACCAGATGATGCCTAGCATATGCAGAATGGGTTTCAAAGAGGGACACGAAAGAAATACGGATTATTTGAAGCATTTTAGATTAAGAGGAACTATTCTACCTGTGAAGGAGTTAACTAAGAAAAGCTGATACAAGTCCAGAAGCTTTCTAAGGCAAGAGAGGCTGCAAGTCATTAGGGAAGACCCTGTGCAGGTATAAAAGGTACGTGCATTTGAGTACTATTGACATTAAAGTGTCTGATAGAGCTCACAGGATTTTTTTACTGAAAGACATTTTTTGTCTGTGAACGTCAGTTTGTTGAAGCTGACACTCTGCAGGAACATACTTTCTAGTCTCAGCAGAAAAGGTTACTTAGATCTGAGATGGGATCACTAGTCAGAGGGAGATAAAGAGAAGTGGCAATCAGAAAAGCCAAATAATTAACTCATCTAGAATACAGAAAATCCAGGATGAAGTCTTTGCTGGGTGAGCAGTTTGAGGTGAACCAGTTTCCACTATTTCAATATTAAGCCTAGCTGCTAGACCACTAGTTCTTCTAGGCCAGGGTTGTTTTGTCCCTTTGTCACAGAAAAAAAACCACTGAGGAGGTATGGACGTGTCACAGTATGAACTGAAGATGTATTCTGAAGCTTCTAAAATACCCTAATTCTTTGCACCATCACACCTTTCCACCACTTAGGGCAGCAAGAAGACCCTGAAGCAGCAGTATCCTAGTGAATGGAGGTCTCTGGCTCTGATGCAAGCAGTAACTGAGCTCTGTGTGGTCTTGATCAGATGGTATACAACTACATTTCATAGGTACTCATTTCTCAGTGCTTCATCTGAGATATTTTGCACCTACTGTTCTATTCTGTAGGTGCTGAAGACCTACTGCTCCCTTTCAAGTCCTACAGCAAAGCAATTAGGTTAAGTTATTTCAGACTAGGTTCCCAGAAATGAAGATGCATAAAATGAATGAATACATGAAAATATTGGCCCTAATATCTCTGTGACTCAGCTTTTCCATCTTTACAATGGAGAAAACGATGCTTACTGATTTTGCAAAATGCTTTGAGCTCTACAGATGAAAAGCAGTATGAATGTTAAGTATGCTTATAATTTTTATTAGAAAAGGATTTAAAGGATCATTTATCCCTGGAGAAGGGATCCCAGCACAGAAGAGGCATATCTGTCCAAAGAACTGCTTAAAAGTTGAGCAGTTGCTAAGAAACCAGAGTACCTTCATCGCAATGAATAGCCTGAGATGGATGAAGTGGGCAACCACCTCACAAGGCTGCCACAAAGTAAAAAAGAAATGGGACCAGGCATCATTAGCAGAAGAGAGATCATTAGATTTCTGCACTACGGTCTGCATGAACCTACAGCAAAAACGGACTAGGACAGTCATGTAGGAGAGATAAGAGGGAGTGACTCTCTTAAGTGCTCTATGAAGAATAAGGAGGCTCTGTGTGCTTGTTAAATGGAACGGCGGTGTCGATGGAGGAGCCTGAGGACACAGCAGATAATGGCTTATTTTCAAAGAACTGAGCAGAGTACCAGAAGCTAAGGAATTACTGGAAACAGAAGCAAAAAGCTGGAGTAAGGAGGTAGGCCTAAATGATGAGAGGTACCAGGGTCAAGAGAAGTAGTTGTTTTCTTGAGTGACTGAATTATGTCAGATGTTTCCAGGGCTGCAAAGAGAGTAGGAGGAGAGGCATGAGAAAGGCTCAAGAAAGGGGGATGTTCAGTCTAAGTGAGATAAACCAGGGCAGTCTGTGTTTGAAAGATGAAAAAACTATATTGTACTTGTCTGAAAAAGGGCTACGAGGCGAGAACAACATGGGTGTGCTGGGAAGAATACCAGTGTCAGAGAAATAGGGGGGAAGGGCTAAGAGCAGCTTGACAAACAAAGAAGGAATAGGAACAAGATTGTCCATAATAAACTGCACTAAGTCTCCTGATGGATATGGAGGAGGGATTCATGCTGTTGTTTCTGAAAGTATAACACTAATGGTTGAAAATCAGAGACTGGACAAAGTATCCTGAAGAAAGTCTTGAATTGATGGATATTGTTTGGGTTTGGTTTTGGTTTTTAATGCAGACAGCGTTGGACAGAAATGGATGTTAACACAGCACTGCAGGTATTGCCATAACAGACTGAGAAAGGAAAGGAGGGAGCCAGACAAACTGTAGATGAGCACTAGAAAGCATGTGGGGATAATGCTTGAAGGGAATCAAAGGTTTAGTGTAATCCTGAGATGAAGAGACAACAGGGATTGGTGCAAATTAAGCAAGGCAGAACTGGCTAAGGAGGGAAAAGATGAGCTCATTAGGACAGAGTTCCAGAGATCAGGAAGCTGAAGGTTTCAAACTGCACACCAGTTTTGGGCCCCTCACTACAAGAAAGACATTGAGGTGTTGGAGTGTGTCCAAAGAAGGGCAATGAAACTGGTGAAGGGTCTAGAGAACAAGTCTTATGGTGATCAGCTGAGGGAACTGTTTTCTCTCAGTCTGGAGAAAAGGAGGCTCAGGGGAGACCTTCTCATTCTCTACAACTACCCAAAAGGAGGTTGTAGCAAGGTGGGTGTCTGTCTCTTCTCCAAGTAACAAGCACTATGTAGGACAAGAGGAAACAGCCTCAAGCTGCACCAGGGGTGGTTTAGATCAGATATTAGGAAAAATTACTTCATTGAAAGGGTTGTCAAGCACTGGAACAGGCTGCCCAGGGAAGTGGTTGAGTCACCATCCCTGAAGGTGCTCAAAAGACATGTAGATGGCACTTAAGGATATGGTTTAGCAGTGGACTTGGCAGTGTTAGGTTTACAGTTGGACTCAATGACCTCAAAGGTCTTTTCCAGCCTAAAAGACTCTATGATTCTAATAGTTGGAAAAGAAGGAGAAGAAAGAGGAAAGTGCAGCATGAAGAAAATGTGGCCACAGTTGGAGTAATAATGGAAAGACTTTAAGAAGTCTGAAAGATCACAGAAGGTAAGAAAACAGAAGAAATTAAAATGCAGAAAATTTCTTCACGAGTGAAAGGAGAGATGAGCAGTTAAAAAAAATAAAAATAAAAAAGAAGACATGGGATCTACTCAGACTTTCCAGGATGGTAGATGGGGCTTCTCCTGGAAGGGAGCCACAGGAACAGGAATGTTTCTTTCTCATGCTGGCAGTTCTATCGTGCAGAAACTACCCTTGGTAGGATATGATCTAGAGAAGCTGCAATAAACAACAGATACAGTGGTATTACCACAGGTTCATAGAATCATAAAATCATAGAATGGTTCGGGCTGGAAGAGACCTTAAACATAATGTGGTTCCATAGGGGCACCTCCCACTGGACCAGGTTGCTCAAAGATTGATGCAATTGGGAACCTGCAGAATGCAGAAAATGCTCTACTGCTGGGATTATCCCAGAGATTGCCTTTTGGGGAGGACCTGAGATTGGAGACAATCCCACTGCTTTCTGTAGAAATGTTCTGCACCCTACAACCTGCGGGCCAAGATGGTAGATCCTCGGCCCTTCAGTGTCATGTTGTTCTGCTGCTGTTATGACACCCATCGCACTCCTTATAGACAGCCCTTTCCCTGCGACTGCCTCCCCTTACAAATTAACACTCCTCATGTGTGGCTGATTGATTGTGCAAAAGCAATATAAAGACAACACTTTACCAAGCTATTTAGACCAGATCACGAAAGCACAAACCCACTCAATTCTCAGAGCCAGAGTTGCCCAGCAGGCCTATAGGGGAGGCTTAATACTCATGCTAAAACACCCAGCATGTGGCAGCAACATTATCTTTTCCTTACCTGCTGTTCCACTTGTGTCACTCTCTTCTCGAATCCCTCTGCCGACTTCTAGTTTCCATCTACATCAAAGTTCAGTTCCTCATTTCATCTTCAAGGCCTCACATGGCTCTGTCAGAGCTTGCTCCCTCCTTCCTCTCCCACCCAGCTTGGTGCTCACACAGCACATCTCCCCCTCCCTGGCCCCCCTCCACCTCCCTGCAGCAATGACTCTGCTCCTTCTCTCCTGCTGCCCTCTCCCCTCCTTTCACCACACAACCTTATTCACCTCCCTCGTGCCTGCCCTCAGGACTCATTTACAGCAGCTAGTCTTCCTGCGTTAATGACTTCCACTTCTCCTATGCCCTTGGCAAGCTTTGCCCCTTCTGACTATTAACTTTGTTTACTATATTACATCTTTAGAATGAGGAATGATTCAGAGATACTTGGCCAAAGCCAGGAGCAAACATGACATGAACATGCCACAGCTCAGCTTGTGACCTTTCTCAGGCTCTTTCTTCCCTCGTTCCAGCCTGCACGTCTCAGACCTAATCTCGTCCCCACTGTTTTCCCACTGACCGCACCAGAAGGAGGATCCACGCCTTGTAGTTGCTGCCTAACAGCTGCTGAGACCCTCTTCTAATGAGCTGAGCATCCTCGCTTGCTAGTGCCCCAAAGGCTGGGGTCTTTGTACTGTGAAATCCTGGGGGCAAGATTCTGCCTTTTTAGCTGCCAGTAAAATGCTGGGTACACATGATGGCATATGGAAATACATAATAATGCTTAACATTATGAGCAGACAGCATTAGCAGGGAAAGGCTTTCCCCTCCCACTCAACCCTTTGTCTATCTGTTTCTTCCCCGTTGTCAAAATTTAGCATCCTCCACTGAGAGACTCAGTGTTGCTCTGATGCTTGGAAGGCATCCAGTCCCAGCTCGCTCGCTTTCCCTGCCAGTCTCCACAGGTATTCTGTACACAGGGCTTCCAGCTAGTCAAGAAATGCTCTCTCTTCTCCCCCCTGCAGGGGAATCTCCGAGTTCGGGGTTGTTACAGGATCCTGGTGGTTAGGCAAAGTCATTCATTCTTGCTCTGATGTATTAACTGCCTCTGCTCCGCAGCACACTGTGAAGTGCACTACAGGCAAAGAGGAGCCCTTCAGTAGGAATGGAGGGCAGCCCTGAGGACGTATTTACACAATGTATTTATTATTTCAGGTCACAGGGGAAGTGAGAGGAAAACCTTCACAGTTTTGGTCCTAGCTTGGCCAAAACTCATTTTGGTGTTCAAGAAAAGTGGCTCCAGAAGAGATAGTTTGGACCAGAGACTAATACACAGGCTGAATGTCATGTCTGAGGTTGACATGATTCTAATGTTGGATTGGCAAAACCAAGGCCACAGCTTTTCAAGGCTGTGCTGATCAAGGGGGCCAAGAGGACAAGGTCTTGGTGCACAATGTAACTCAGAGGTCAGCTTTGAAGAAACTCAGAAGACTGAGATGTGGGAACCATGAGTACAGTTAAGTGGACAAGTGGTCCCCAAGGAACAGCTGGCCAGTTGTGCCTTTAGCAGCCACAGCTTTTCCCAGCAGGACCCAAAGAGAAGGTGCAACCACATGCTAAGTAAGCTGCATGGTGACTGACATGAAGTCAGGTAGATGCAGAGAACAGGATGGAAAAACATTTTCCTGTCCTACAAAACTCTGAAATTATAAAGCTTCCTGTTCTACACTGGACTGGGACAAAGATGGGTTTTAAAGGCTTTTTCTTTTCAGACCACTTCAGACCATTAGAGACATCTAACATCAGAGTTAGATGTACTGAAATTGTCAGTAAGCCAGTAGTTCAGGTACTCATCTTATTCTCCTGGGATTCAGGTGATGCGGTCAAAGTCTTTGCACCCCTCTGAGAAATTTTCATTGAAAAACTCTGACCAACTTCAAGAGAGAAAGACTTTCTGCAGTGGCTGAAGCATGGGCAAAAAATGGGATTTACTCATGGAGAGACATACACACAGTGAGACTGAAATGCTGCCATTCTTTGATCTTGGCACATTTCCTGACTGGCAACTCCAGTTCGAAGGTAAGATAATGACGTTAAGATCGAGGGTGCAGCACAACATTCGTTGTTGTTTCACAGGCTGCTGTAGCTATAGAAGTAAATTACAAACTGAGGAAGGGGCTGGAATTGCAGAGCAGTGATTCCAGTGGAGAACTGGTAATTTTTTTCCAAGGAAAAGTGGGCAAATCTGGAAGGAGTTTAAGTTTTGGCACTCCTTAGGAGACAGGTTCTTCTTTTACAGACCTTAAAGTGGGGAAGTTTCAGTTCTGAGACCTACATTACTCCATGTGTGAGATAGGTGGGGAGGTACAGTTTGGTGTAAGAAGCTCTGACAGGCATATCTCCAGGTAATACAATCCTGGCCACAGAAGGTGGCATGGTACATGGTTTGGACGTGATTCAAAACCCTGAAATGGCCTTTCAAGTTTCTAACTGAGTGTAACCAGACCAGATTACATTAGAAATAATATTCCCTAGTCTCGTATTGTGAGTAAATTTTATCCCATTAAGAATAGCCTCCTCCCCAGGACACAAGAGTAATGTTATGTGTAGAGTAGCTGGAAATGCTTCAGAGATTAGCCCTAGCACATAGCTCACATCCACAGACTCTTCTGTGATAAATTAGCGTGCTCAATGGATGAAAAGATATTGGTGCAGCAAGCACAGCTTGCAGTCAAGCTTCAAAGGGGTTATTATGACGGAGCAGCAGTACCTGCTCCCCTGTATGCCTTCTCTGGCTGTGCCACAGGTATAGAATCATAGAACTGTTTAGGCTGGAAAAGACCTTTAAGGTCATCAAGTCCAACCACTAACCTAGCACAGCCAAGTCCACCACTAAACCGTGTCCCTCAGCACAACATCTACATGTCTTCTAAATACCTCTAGAGATGGTGACTCCACCACTGCCCTGGGCAGCCTGTTTCACAGGTAGTGTCACACTCCTTGCTTGCAGCCTCCCCTTCCACCTCCCCTTTCCATATCATCCTTCACTCACTGACCTCCACTACCCTTTCTTGCAGGCACCATCCCTAAATCTATCACACTTTTACCCTCTACAGTTTTCTTTTTAAAAGTCAGGAAACACACATGTACACAACTGTAAATATCTCATGATACTGTGCTGCTGTAAACCTCCCTCTTACAAACATCCTGCTGACACCGTTTGCTTGTTAAATAAGCCAAGTGCTGTGCTTAAGTCTAACTTGTATTGCAAGCACTTCAGGAGAGGGCCAAGTCTCTTTGTTTCCTTGTAAATCACTGGAGTACCGGCAACACAGAGGAAGTAACGATAATAAAATTATTCATGTTTTAACGGCAGCTTCTAAAAGCTAACCCCACTTTCAGGGCTTGGCATTTGTTTTGTCCTCAGCTGCATAAAAAGGGACCTAAAACAATATCTGTGCAATATCTACTTTAACACCCAATGTTTGACGTGGATTATGAGTAAAGCAGCAAGTTGGAACAGCAGCAGCTCATCTGGAGACACTGAGAGCCACAGCATAGCTGTGCTAACGCAATTTGATCAGAGTCACATGGGCCAGCTACCCTGTTTGGCCCTGTGGGATATAGACTGTGTTTACCAACACTTCCTGAACTCCAGTGACCCAAGTCAAAAATAAGCATGATGTTTGTCTCCTGTGTAACAAAGCAAATTCTGTGTCTTTTAGCACAGAGGGCACCGCTTTCCTACAGCTTTCACAGACCAGTCTGGTTGTCACTCTGGATATTTTCCCTCCCCACAATTGCACCAGAATAATCACAGGGAAGTATGAGCCTAATGTTGCTTGGGACCCATACATGCAACCCATGCAGCTCTTCAAATCTCAAATCCCAGCATAGCTGGGAAATGCAAGAAACAATACTAAGCCGTGTTTAGATTCAGTGTTCGGGCCTGCAATGAAGGCTGTCCCCACCCTGAGGACATTGCCAAGGCAAGGAGCTGCTCCCTTTCTGGGACAGCTGAGGACACCAGTGGCTTACTCACCAGCTGTCTGTAAGAAGGGGCTTGCTGTACCTCAGGTCAGCCCTCCACTGTTCCATCCCCATCTTTACCTTCACTTTCTTATTCTCTTTTGCTTTAAGAGCATTTGGGAGGCTTTGGACCCTTTTGTGAGTGAGCTCCAGGTCAGGAGTGGATTTATTGAAGGTGATCATCCTAAAGAAGGTTCAGCACACTCACATTCCCCTCATCCCAGCGTGCTCCCCAGAGCACAGTGCTGGGCGGCCCTGGCCTGTCTGGGGAGATGCTCCGGGTTGGGCTTCTCCCAAAGCACCAGTGCTGCAGGGTGAGATGTAGCAACTGCTAGAAGAAATTGCAAAATTAGAAAGTCCTGACCTCTTCTTTAGAGGTTTTATTTTCTGAGTGAAGGTGGTGTATTTCAGGGCATAAAGGGGACAGGGCAGAAATGCTCCATGAGTGCACAGCCCTGCACATTGCAGCTCAACCCGAAGCGCTGCAGTCAGCAGGGCTTTCTGCCAAGGAAATCCTATGCCGAGTTCCCTCCTGGCCATCTCTGGTGAGCTGCCTGAAGGGACAGCAAAAATCCCAGCATGCTTTCTGAACAGAATAAGGGATAACCAATATTCCCTGCCTGGGTAAAGCCGCCTCCGCTCTCCAAGGGCAAGCATGTGCAAGCTCAGTGAGCATGTAATGGCTGCCATGCTCGTCTGCGGAGCCACCACACTGGGGGATCTTTCTCAGTGTTGCATGAAGGGCTTTGGGTTCCCTGGGGTGTAAAAAGTGCTAGAGAAAACCCAGCCCTTCCCTTGTTCTATTTCCTCACCTAAAATAAACTTCATACTCATCTGCTGGGCTGGAATAGCCAAAACAGGTTGTGGATCCCCAGTGGAGCTGCTCCCTCTAACTCAGGCAACCGCGACCAGACCCCAAATTCTCACCTGCACATCATTAAAGGAAGCAAGTGGTGCCTACCTGTCCACTGCTTTTCCCAGGGGCAGGGAGGGCAATGAGATGAAAGGCCCTGAGGACCACCAGGGCAGGGTTGCTGCTTTCCCATAGGGAGCAAGGTGAGGAATTCCCATGCCTTACTATTCCCCAAATTTTCTACTGCTGGCTGCCAATTATGGCAGAGATTTGACAATTCCTACTGCAGGCTGACGATATTGTGTGGGAGAACACAGGAGACTTGCTGAGACTGCCAAATTGCTAAACAAGTGCAATGGGGGTCTCTCCCTTCCTCCGTGTGTCTGAGCCTTGGAGGGGAAGTGGGAGGAGAGCTTAAGTGGTGCAGAAGAGAGAGGATGGATTGAAAGCTGCCTCTGTCATTTACTTGCTCCATTCTTTGGATTATTTCCCTGGGGTTCTTGGGTATTTTTATTATTAATAACTAATAATAATTTTTATATAGCGCTTTGCATCCTGAAGGACCCTCAAGCACACCACATACTTCATAAGTTAATTACCAGCTGTGAGCCTAATTCCTTTCTTGGTTATGACCATATCTGCTGAAGGAGCAGCTGAGAGTCACACTAGATTTACACCAGTTTAACTGAGGACATCATCTCCCTACAGATCTGGCTGGATATGTCAGAGACAAATGCAATGTGGAGTTGCAGATGAAAGATTTGAATTGCCTTTTCTCCTCCTTTGTAATTTAAAAATGACTAAGGAAATTGTATTCAAAACCCCTTGTGAACGCAGCATTACAATTGCAAGATTCAAGATTTGGAGTTTGGGAATAGCCAAGCCCAAGCTCCCACTGGGGTAGGGGCTCAGCCTCCATCTGAACCAAGGCTTTGTTGAGCTCATGGCTGTGTCCCAGGCTGCACAGGCTACTTTTCACAGTGTAAGGAGGGCTATTTTTCCTTCCTTTCTTGCCTGCTAAATCCATGCCTGTGCACAGTAACTTCCAATCACCCCTAGAGTTACAGTCTCACCGCTGACCCAAAACATGACCTACTGTACAAGGTGAGCCTGGCTCTGTCCTCTGATGCACACTCATAGATCAGGAACACAGTTATATCTGAGAAGAAAAATGCAGCCCGATGGGATGAGCTGAATTATAAATTTTCTGCCCCATGAATTTCCTCTGCATACTTCTAGGGAGAGACTAACCCATCTGAGCTCTGGGTCTCTGAGTTCAAGTTTGAGACGGTTTGGTCCTTAGGTCCTCATCCAGTGAGAATGTTGTTTACATGCTCTGATTTCTGAGAGTTTGACGTTGTAACCCTATATGCAAAACCTGTCCTAGTTACAATACTGTTGCTGTGATAGGGGGAAAAAAAAAAAAAAGAAAAGAAGCAACAGCTCTTAAATACTCCCTTCACCCTATCCACTCCTTTCCCTCCAGGCTTACATTAGTATCTCTCTTTCTCTGACACCTGGATGTGCAGCCGTGGATTGGGATTGCCTGTGGTAGCTGTGGAGCATCTCCTCTCCTCCCACACCTTATGCACATCATTTCTCTCTCACTGCAGATAATTGCATCACCCGTCCTGTCACTTGGCTTACAGTTGTAGTGTCACTTTTGACTCATTACACACACACACACACAAAAATGTTCTTGCTATGAATTGCTAGATATTTTTTTTTTAATCCTCTGTAATATCTTGATTTCTCTCACTTGCCCTTTGTGTTTTGCTTGGACTTCTCTCCACATCCTGATTAGCTCCTGCCTTCACTTTTTCATCTCCCACCCCAGCAGCTCCAGCACTTAAGTTGTGCTCCTGGAGTTTAAAACCCAACATCATGCTACAACATCTAAACACAACTATACATAAACCCTTTTCTCAAGTTTTTCTGGTTCCCAGCTCATTTAAAGACCAGTTCACTCTTCTCTTAAGGCAAAGGCAATAGCTTTTACCAACTCAACTGATACACCTTGAAAACTCTGCAACAGGGTTTGTATGACAGAAAGTGCATATGCTTTTCCTACCTAGAGTGACACTAGTCACTCTAACAACCGTAGAAATCATTTCTAACCTCTCTGCTGAGGAATCAGATACTGTCAGTGCTTCACATATTCACTGAATCACACAGGAAAATATCAGTTGGAAAAGACAAATTCTTTCATTGACATATATATGAAATCATAATATGAATTTGTTATATATGAATATATTAAAGTATTTTCAATTCCAGAATGCCAGCACAGCAGCGAAATGTGAGAAATACAACATTAAGAGAAGTAAGCTATCCACAGCTTCAGATCATTTAGATGAGCCTAATACGTTTTTGCGTTTAGTACTATTTTCAGAAGAAATTAAGCTCAGGTTTGATTCTGGCAAAGTCTAGAAAACAGAGGCAGTTGTTTACCGGGGGAGATGTTTGTACTGGATGCATGCAAAAATGATTTTTTGAATTATTTTTATTATTGCTGTGTTGAGGTTTTTTATTTGTAACTTGGACAGATGTCTAGCAGTCCCTGAAAACCAGCCACCCACAATGTTTCAGCTTGTAAAGCTCAAACGTGCTGAATTTGCGTTTGCACCAAAACGTGTTCAAGAGCCTTTGCCCAATTTTCTGAGCCAATCCCACTCCCTGCCTGTGACAAAGCATGGGAAATCTCAAGCCACAGTGAAGATATTTTTGAAAGTTACAACCCTGTAAAAAGAGGATGTTTAAAAATTGAAATCTTCATATAATCTTAATAATAGGTTTTGCTACCCCTGCATCTCCACCCACGCACAAGGAATAGCTATAGCCAGCTCTGAGGCAGTCTATCGGCTACTTAGCAGTGCTAGGGAGCAGGGTGGGAAGGCGAGGAGGCTGCCACAGCCAAGGGAAAATGCCAAGCGATTCCAGGCTGAGAGCAGGCGTGGGTCCGGCCGTCACGCAGCACGGTCTCCGCTCGTTCACTGCCGCAGCTGCTGCACCAGGCAGGCAGAGTGCTATGGGGGGAACACGCGGGATGCCATGGGGCTCTTCTGCACTTCCACACTGCCAAGGCTCTATGGGGGGACCCAAGCCACCTCCAGCCACATATGTGGGGTCTTCTTCTGTCATCACCCCACTCTCTTTTGCCAGGTGACTGTCAGGGAAGGCTGCAGCGAGCAAGCTTGGAGTAAGAGCTGAAAAAGGCAGAACAGCAGCCTGATATTGGCCTGGATGGGACTTCTCCCCTTAGTGCTTAGAGGCCATTCACTCTACCTCTCTGCTTTCACCTTGTCATCTCCTCCTCCATGCTACTTCATACTTGCTTCTCCCACTTTTTTCTCCCCCACCCACCTATGTCCGCATCTCTTTTTCTGTTTATTAACCATCTCCTGACCAAACTCACCTCCCCAGAATTGGCATTATCAGGGCATTTTACTGCTGCAGCTTTGGTCATTGCTAATGCACTGTGATATGCCCTTTCCTTCATGCTCATCAAGGCAGCAATGGCCTGTAAGGCAATGTTTGTACAATTTTTACTGCAGTAAACTCCCTTTGTCATCTGATACTTGGCAACAGCTGTAATAAGCATGATTATTAATAATAAGGTGAGGAGAGATGATATAATGGTTCTACCTTGTAGGCAGGGTGGACATTCTTTCATAACTCTAAGATAATCTAGATTTTGCATCAGTTCTTTTACAATCTTCTTCCCCACAATATCTGATTGATTTCCAGTGGCACATTAAGCGATGGGGCTTGATATCAGTCACATGTCGTTTGTTCCTTTATCCACTCCCCAGGGAGATAATTGTATATGCAACATACTGGCTATGTTGATAGGGTTTTGTTTGGGTTTTTTAACACACACTACTGCATGTTTATGTTGGAGAAGACCACATCAAAGCGGGTGCATTGCATTTGGATGGGAAGGTGGTGAGATTTCTGATGGTCCTTTGTTCCCACGGGATCTCTGCTATCATCCCAGGCTCATGCCTGCAGACTTCATTTGCTGCCCTACTGATCTTCACCTTGTAGTGGAATGCTCCTCTGTCCCTAATGAGAGCTGCAGACTCTTTGGTCTTACAATTATCCTGCTGAGTCAAAAGGTATTGCCACTAGCGCAGTATGCCTTGTCCCTCTACAGGGTCAGAGCTGCTAGAGCAGCACTTGCTCAAGCCCCAGAATGACCATCCCTTGTGGCACAAGGGCCATGTTTGCTGGTATAACCCTACACCCTGTAACCAGTACCTCTAAATGCATACTGAGGCACATGAAAAGATGGCCTAATTTTTGTAAGGTGCTATCTATGGAGAGATTCCCCAAGAGGGATAATGAGGACTTTTGAAAAGCCAGCCTTTCTTCTGGGCACATCAGCACGGGTGGGTAAAAGTAGATGCCTGTGAGCACTGTCTGTGCTCCCTGCCACTGTTCTCTTCATCAGCTCCAAACCCCCTAGAACAATGAGCACTCTCGAGTGCTTCATTCTTGGAAGGGTGGAGAGCAATCAACATGCCTTTGAAGGGCTTTTCCTGTGCTTCCCTTGGCACTTCATGAAACCTCATTCCTTGCTTTTGAAGTCATGTCAGGTTGGGCATTAACAACTCAGTGTTACTAGTGTCATTTTTTGACAGGGATGGCAGACCTCCTCTCCTGGTTTGGAAGCCCTTTGCCAATACAAGTAAGAAAGATACACCAATAGTTTGCCACGTAGCTGTGGAATTTGTCTTCCCAGCCCAGGGGCTGGCTCTGAGCCCCATTTCACCACCTGGTACCTAACAGACTCCACTCAGAAACAGGGTCCTGGAGCAGAAAGAAATGTTTGTGTTTGTGTCTCACTACCCACAGTTTGTGCACCGTTTCTTGCATTTCTTTCATGCTAGATAGCAAATACTAGTTTAATCTGCAATGAAGATAACTTCTAAGGCAGGAATCACATGGGTAATTTGGGAGAGCTTTCACGTGTGCACAGTCTTCGAGTTTATCTGGAAGAAGATGACATCAAAGACGAGCACGTTACCTTTGAACTGGATGGTAGGGAGAATTATCTGTCCCAAATGATCCAGTGTCTGATCACTTTCATATTTTTAGTGTAAATATCCTCAGGCTATTTCTCTGAGGCAAGGAAATTCAAAATTCCGATTTTGAATGAAAGAAGAGCAGGGTTAAGTGACTTGCCTAAAATGATACAGGGACCGAGTGGCAGAAAGAGGTAGTGAAACCCTGGCCAACACCAAGCCATCTTTCTGAGCTTTTAGAGACAACAGCTATATCCAGCCTCCATTATTTATTTCTCTGTAAGCCATCATGCCAAAACCTCTGGTAAATTAGAGAGTGAGACTGAAGGAAAGCTCTCAGTGGATTGCTTTTTTCCATAAATGGAAATATCACAAATCATTCTGGGAAAACAGGTCTTTCTGTTCTCATCCCTCTTTGTCTGCCTCTCTCCTTTTGGATGTCTTTTCCTCTGCCTCTGGCTCCCAGTTTTCAGATGTACAGTCCTGACCATTTAAAAGTGTTCCTACCCCGCAGGAAGGGAGTAGCTTTTCATTCTTTGGAACTTACTGTTTTGCAATGGATTGCACTCTGCAGGCAAGCGAGACTTCTGAAAGAGACAGGGCTGCACAAAGCAGCACAAAAATAAGTCCTATCACCAATACCAAGCCAGGTTCCCATCGGGGGTAACTCGGTCTGATTCTCACTGCAGCAGAGCTGATGGCTGCCAGCTGTCCTGCATAGACAGCCTGTACCCAAATGATCACCTGGCCACATGGGAGGAGGTCTCTCTAAGGGCTGAATGAACAGCTAACATTGATTTTCATGCATCTTAGACGTTCAGTCCCTCTTGGCAACATGGCAGGTTGTCTCTGCTCTTAATGTCCCAACTGGGCAACTTCTGTCCTGGTCCAGGCACTGGGTCGGTGCCTCTTGCACGAGTCTTAGCTCCTCCAGACTGCATTTTCCAAAGCTTGGACAGGTGACAAGCAAACAGTGGGGATTTTGTCTAAGGACTCCTAGTAATACCCAGAGGACTTGGGGATTGCTCTGTGATTTTCCATGGACCTGAGTGTCCCCAGCCTTTCTGACCTGAGACTAGTCAGAGCTCCTCCTCACCTCCTTTGCAGCCTGCACATCCCAAAGCAGGCTGCTTGAAGGATGCCCACACCAATACACCAGGAAGAGGGAGGTGGCTGCGATGAATGAGAGAGACTGAGAAACAGGAGGAAGATCTGGTGAGCACAAGAAAGAGGATGAGGGGAGAGCCTGAACTGCACTAGGCGAGCTGTAGGGAGGAAGTGGACATATGTGACTTAAGTTTCTCAGAAAGGTGTGCAGCAGAAGCCAGAGAGCTCAACACCTGCCTGTTTCAGGGTTCACAGCATGAAATAGCTCAAATCGGGAAGAATGGGGAAGGCAAAGGGACACAAGTACAGAGGAGACATTGCTTTTACTCCCTTGAGGGGCTTTCAGAGCCCTGCATGCCCTCCCAAATAATGATTTGCTCTTGCTCAGGCATTCAGGGATATTAACTATAGGGTGGCACATGGCTCTTCCTTCCCTCGCTCCGCAGACTGCACGTGCGGCACGGGAAAAGGCTGTTGTGTCAGACCTCGGCAGCGCTGCTGAGCTGCTCCATCCCCCTCCCCGCCTGTGGCCACAGCTCTTCCACCAGCACAGGTGCCAGGGAGGCTGCTGCACCATCTCAGCAGGCCACAGATGTCTGTCAGAGAACTGCCGAGTGACCTTGGCACACGAAGTGACTTCGAGGCCTTCCTTGCACTGAGCAGGTTTCTGAACTGCTGCCATCCATCTCTCCCCTACTCCGTGTGCTTGCACAGCCGTTGACACCAGCACGCCCACACCGTGCCCTCTTTAGCGTGTCCCCGTACAGCACGAGGCAGAGGACTGCTGTCACCCCCATTTTACAGGGTGGGACTCTAAGGCAGAGAGAAGAAGCTGTTTTAACAGCATGCCTGTGGCAGAGCAAAAACTGAATCTTGTTCTCCTATATTCCCAGTTAGCACATTAATGACCTAAATTCTGCATCCTTTCCCCATCCATCGCCCAGAGGAGCTGGAAGGCATTGGGGAAGAGGGTGTGGTAGCACAGGCAAATAGTCAGCATCCAGAGTCACGGTGCTCTGTGCTGAGCACAGAGAAAGCGAGGGCTAAAGCAGGACTGACTCTGCACACCCTGCCCTCAGGAAACCCACCAGGGTTGACCCAGGGAGAGTGATCAGCCTGATGCAGTGTATCAGCCTGTGGTGAAGGCTAGCTCCTCAACGCCACAGCATTTTAAGCAAGCCAAGGCTGGACACCTCAGTGGCCAAGAACCCTGCTGAGGCAGATCAGCAAGGCCTTTTGGACACTCAGCACCAGGAGCAGATATTCAAAGAGCCTGCATGTCCCCCCACCCTGCCTAAGTGGCTGAACCTCTAACTAGCTATCCCACAAAAGACACCTTGCACAAGATGCAGCATCTTTCCCAAGCAGCTTGATTCTTCACACAGAAGTTAATTAGACTCAAATACAGCAAGAAATGGAATGAGGGGAGAGGGAGAAGAAAGGAAACAGGGAAGGGGTGACACAGAGTGAGGGGGTTTCCAGATGCAATGCCTCTTCTCTCCCTGACTGATTCCAGCTGCGGGGCTCTGGCTGTGCACTTGGAGCCTCGCCTGGGAGGTGCACACAGGCTCTGCCTGCTCCCCCATTGTGTATGGGCAGGAGGCACTCAGCATTCAGGATCTGCTGGGCAAGGAGCTGAAATCAGAGGCTGGAGACTTCCCTAGTGCCTTGGAGAGCAGCAGTGTTCATGTGCACTGTACAGCCGTGATTGCAGCAAAAGGACCCGGGAGATGAGCTGCTTCTCTGTCCTGGGCAGATGGCACCAGGCAGTCAGGGGCAAACAAGGGAAAGGACCCCCTTCATGCTTTATCTGCCTTCCTCACAGTAAGTGGGTAAAAAGAAGGGTGGGAGTGTGGCAAGGGAATTTGGCTTAGCTATGAAGCTTTCCTTCCAGAAGAGCCATGGCTGAGAAGCAGACACTTCTTGAACAGGGTAACGCGATTGGGGATGAGTGATTATTAACCTCCTTTCATAACCCACAGTTTCAATGTGGGAATAACACTTCAGAGGTATGTGGAGAGGTTTGTTCCTACTTTCTTCTCCTATTACTTACCTCTTACATGCACACATACTCCTCTCTGCTGTCTCTAGCCTCTTCATGGAAGCTCTTTGAACTAGGAGTTAAAGGCAATAGGTATCTCAGAATCGTCAGACACAAGCCAACTGGATGCAGAACAAACTGAACTTGGGGTCTGACCTAGTAGTACCCACCTGCCTGCCTTCTATAGCATTCTACAGCTCAGCACTGCCTCCCAAAGCATCCCAAACCTTGCTCCAGCAAAACTTGGCCTGAAGAAGAAACTCAGGGAGAATCCTTTGAGCTTGGTCCTTCTTCCACCTATTCCTAAATACCTGAAAGATCATTGGAATTCGTCTGGAATAAACCTTCCAAGACATAACTCAGGGACCTGACACGGTCTCTATGTTCCTCACAAGCAACTCTTCCAAGAGGCAACAATGACAAGGGTGGTGGCTTCTGTGTCCCCTCACGCTGCATGCCCAGCTGGTCCAGTGGCTGTGCTCAGGGACAGAGTGGCAGGCAGCTTTCCCAGGTTGCCACAGCATTTTTCACTCTCCAGACTCCAAACTCTTCTGCTGAGGGACCAGTCAGCCTGAGTCACTTTGGCAGCTGACCTCTAGTTGGGGGGCCCATTGGATCACCATGCCTGTCCATGCACCCAATGCAGACACTGCATTCCTCCTTTCTGGATTGATTATGTCCATCAGTTCTGTGTTAATGGCCAGCAAGTGCAAGACTCCAGAGGGAAATGCAGGGGTAGGCAGGAGAAAAAGTTTGGGGAACCCCCAGGATGTATGATGAAATTGCCATCTACATAGTCACTTCTGTACAAGCATGAACAAACTGACAAAAATAAGAGCCCAGTAGACATCCCACATGACAAAAGACTGGGAAGATGTCACTGGCCTCGTGCTGGGATGGCTTTGCTGGTCATGGAGTGTGTGAAAAGAGGTGCCCCATGACTAAAGCCATCAGAAGACCCTGTATGTAAACTAGCCTGACGAAACTGAGGGTGACCAGCCCAGCTTCCCTCACAGCAGAAGATTTTGTTCCCCCAGTCCAAAGGGTGTTTTGCTGCTGAGCTGCATACACACACCTGCACCAAGCTTCTGGTAGCCTCAGCCTGTGAGAGGACACAATAAGAGGCCTGATAAAGATGTGTAAAAACTAGTCATACAGAGAAAGTAGATTAAGAGCTGTTGTTCTTCTCGTACTGCACCACAACAACAGGATGTATCTTGCCCATGAAATGAATAGGCAGCAAATTCACAGCTGAGAGAAACAAATGTCTTTCCACACCACCATACACAGCACTGGTGGGATCCACTGAGGCCACACCAGGTGAAACACAAACACCCACCGTTACACCAGTTGACACTGAGGGAAGGGACCTTGACCCTCATGCTTCACAGCGAGACTCAGTCTCTGGCTCCTCTTCCTATCCCACCTGCCTCAGAGGCAGGCAGTGCTCTCCTGTCCATCTGCAGCAGGAGTCGTACCTACTGGCCAAAGCCTCTGGCACTGGGGTAGGTGAGAGCCAGGCTGGATCCAGACAGTGAATCCCATGTTCCTGTGGAAATCAGAGGGAGATGTGTGTGCAAGTGTGTGAGGAGAGTACCTGGGCATTTAATGGGTATCCATCCAGGAGCGGGCGTGCTGCCTGGGAGGAAGGCAGGGTGGGCACAAAGGGTGATGCAGAGGGCAGCTGTTCCTGCGAGGCAGGTTTTGGTGTTCTCATTTTTTCTTTTTTTCTCTTGTTCTCTAGGGAATTTTAAAGGTCTGTGTAAGCAAATCGATCACTTCCCTGAGGATGCAGATTATGAAGCCGATACAGCAGAATATTTCCTCCGTAAGTCCGCAGGCTCTTCTCCTTGCAATGGCTCGTAGGTGCTAGCGTCGGGTGCCTTTTGCTTTCTGAAGGCAGGGTGGTGGAGGCATTGGGACCTGTGAGGCTCAGCGGGCCAGAGGAGGTGACCCCAGAGTCTCGCCACCCACCTAAAAACAGCTCCACTCTCACCTCCCTTGGGCCCTGCCCATGAGATCGTGCAAGTTTCAAACTCATAGTAACAACCAGTGGCATTTTTATTAATGGCAATTAATTACCATATAATTTCAGAGTCTTAATTCAAATCCATTGGAGAGCTGCCGAGTGGGGCATAAGGACTAGGCTAGCTGGGGCAGTGTGAGTGTGTGTCCTTCTCAAGCAGGGGAAGTTTATATTTCCTTACCTGATACTCTGGTTGCATCAGATTTAAGAAATTAGCTGGATTGTGTCCAAGGAGCACCCATGCACATAGCCTTTTCATAAAGTAACCTAACCTGAGCTCCAAGTCCAGCCTGGGACATGTAGGTCAAGCTCGTGCTGCTTTGTGCATGGGAACAGGGAAGACAGATTGGCCAGCAGGGCAGATCCACATCATGCGTTGCCCTCTCTTATCACAAGTCAGCATTTCCACCTGCCTGAGAAGCGGGAGCTTGCTCTTTCTTTAGCACAGCTGAACAGGGATCACTCCTCTTCTTAGGTCCTCACCTTGCTATCCTGCCCTCCCTTGACAAGCCCAAAGCCTTTTGACATCGAAAGAAGAGGTCTTCTCCCTTCAGAAATCTGAGATAAGAGTTTTTGACCTCCCAAGGTTAAGCATCAGAGGTCCACAAAGGCCAGGATTCTTTCAGAATAGCTCCTTGTCATCTGGGCGTGCTCCAAGCCAGATGTGGAGATCCAGCCCTGCGGCAGGGATGAAAGAGATAATTTAGGCTCTGTGAGGCTCGTTTGTATGTGAAAAGAGGTGGATCTTATGCTGCTTCCTCTTGGTTTCTCAAACAGTTCTTCATCCACTGTAAATTGTAAATAACCCAAGGAGATTGCTTCTTTCAAGTGCCTTTCTGCAGCATCAGTCTCTTAATCACTGCATGGCCCCTGAACGGCAGAGCTGAAGACTGGGATTTGATCTGGTTTGGCACAGTGACTGTGCAGGCTGCCTCTGAGGGCAAACCAGATCTTGCAGAGTTGTTTGGGAGCGAGGAAGCTTCTTGCAGCATCAGCTGCACCTCAGAAAGAAGAGATGGGAGGAGGGGGAAAACATCTCAAGAAATATGGGTCTGTTCCCTCAGAGGGCACAAGATCTGAAGACGAAAATTTGCCCAACATCAGGACCTGACAGTCTCCCCAGGGTAGAGCCCTTTTTAGAAAAGAAACAGGTTCAAAGAGGGATCTGGCAAGTCAATAAAGGACTACTTGGGTCACTCCTGAGGGAAGTGGGATTTCTGCTGGCTTAGAACTGACTGGAGAGGGACCCCACTGAACAGCTTCTGCCTAGAAGTTCTGTCAAACCAGAGTTCCTGGGCATTCTGCATGGGTGATGCCTGATGGTACCAGCAAGAACAGCTACGAAGCTGTTTATTAGTATCAGACTAAGTGCTTCCTTCATTCAGGGGACCAGGACAAGTATGGGGCAGTGTCCATGGCCTGGCTAGAAAGGCTTAGGCTTTATTTCTGCCAGCTATCCATATAAGGTGTCTTAGACTTTTTGAAATAAAACGCCTGTTGTCAGAGAAGAAGCAGAAGCATCCCTGCATTTCTTTGCCAGAAGACACTTGAGTTAGAGAATAGACAGATGATACGAGGGAGCATCCGGACACCATCATGTGTCCCTTTAGACCAAAGGCCCTGAACCTAGGAAGACTGGATGAGATTCTGCCCCTCTCTTACTGGCATGGTCCTCCTGAGGACAGAAAGCAGGGGATGAGCAAGGCTGCTGTCCTTCCTCCATCACATATTGGTCACAGCTCCCCACATCAGCTGGCTACTTCGTGTTCTCCCAAAGACATGAATTTCAGAATTAAGACCCAGATAAAACCGATGTGGTCAAGGCCAGGCTGCGGGACTGACTGAATATCCCTCTGGAAACTCTCTAAACAGCAGATGTCTGCTTGATGTTTGCTTACTGCCATTTAAGCTTCACATTGTCAAATCCCGCCTTGCTTTCCAGAAGCTATTAAGACGGTTATTATCACTATCCTTCCCTGAAACACAGCCAGGCAGAACTGGAAAGCAAGCAAGAGAGGTTTCTCCCTGCCTTTGGCATTCCCCATGCACAGGCAGTGGGCTAGCACCCCTTTCAAAGAGCCAGTTTCTTGTGCCTGGTGGGATCCTAATGCCAACAGGGTCTTTGAAGCACAGCCTCTGCCTGCTTAGGTAAAAGTCCTGCACTTGCTTCAGTAGGGTTCATTCTTACAGGCAAGGAGGGATTAGCTTTCATCTCCCATTCCAGATCTTTGCTCCACAAGCATCCATCCCATCTGATACCATCAAGCAAGGCTTCATTTCACGCTTTAACAGCTTATTTTCTCTCAGGAAGGCCTTTCTGGTTAAAAATTATGAATATTGGCACAACGAGCTCAGGCAGACCATTGGTACCCACTGAACAGTCCACAAGCAGTGTGTGTGTGCATGCATGTGCACGTGGGTGTGTGCATACACAGTCCTGGCCTTTTGCTGCGTGAGTACGAGAGTCCCCCCAGAAGCTCTGGGGTATGTTTTGCATGCGCATATGAGAATATATGTGCATCTCTGCCATTGCCCTCTGCTGGTTGAGCTCTTCCTGTATCGACCGATGGAGAGTGTGCGTGTGTGGGAGCTGGCACATCCGAACCTATCACTGCCCTCTGGAAGGAGCCCAGTTGTTTAATCACCAGGATAAGCCCCGTGTTTCAGCAGGCAAGGCTGGGATTTTCGCTTCTCAGTCCTCACTGCAGCCGCAGAGCAGTGCACAACACCAGGAGCTCCTTCCCAGCCCTAAAAAAAAAAAAAAAAAGAATCTCCTTGAGATGCTCATGTCCTTTCAGGAGGATTCGAGATTGAGCGGCTCCACGAGAGGCATTTTCAGTTGCTGCTCTTTGAAGAGCAGGCTCAAGCGGCAGTGCCCCACAGGAGGAGAAGCCAGATGGTGCCAGAGCTCCCCCTCCCGCCCCTAGTCCCCTCGAAAGTGGAGGAAAAGACAGCATGAGGGGGCACAGGCAGCACGGGCAGGCTCCCAGCTCAGCCACCAGCCCCACAGCCCACTCTGCCTCCCTGTGTGGGGCCACCGGCTTCGCAACACTGGCCTGGGAGCAGGAGAGTTGCTTTGGACCACTCTCTTCTTCTGACACACTTTGTTCCTCTCTCTTTCCCTCTGTCCCTTGATGGCTTTATCCCTCCTTGGATTACTCCCCCCCAACACATTGTCCTCTGTCTCTCCCCTTCGCCCCCACCCACAAAACGTGCCCATGTCCCCCTGTCCCCTCACCCTGGCACCGTTCCCATGCCCCTTGTTCCTTGTTCACACCTATGCTGTTCTTTCTGCCCCTCTCCCTCTCTCCTCTGCAGGGGCTGTTAGAGCCTCCAGTATTTTCCCGATCCTGAGTGTGATTCTGCTTTTCATGGGTGGACTCTGCATTGCAGCCAGCGAGTTCTACAAAACCCGACACAACATCATCCTTAGTGCCGGCATCTTCTTCGTGTCTGCAGGTAAAGAGATGCACAGGGCCTGACACCCCGGAGGTGGGCTCCGGGGGGATAGGGGGGACTGCCCAGCTGGAGCATCCTGCAGGGGCACAGTTGCCTAGGCAAGAGTGCTTGTGTTTCCTAGCCCTGATGAGCCTTATTCGGGGTGAAAGCAGCCTCCCAGGGATGCCTCTCAGCCCTGCCTGCTCTCCTGGCAGAGGCAGACAGCAGCACTCTGCAGGCAGGGGCTTTCCCGCTGCTGGAGGGAGAGCATTTCCCTATGTCCAGCGTCTCCCAGGGACCAGCCTGGAGTGCAGTCCAGGGATGTGGCAGGCACGAGGAGGGTTCTGCCCAAGTTTCCCAAGGAAAGCTGCCCACCAGGAGGGGATGGGTGGCTGGGGGACTTCTTGTCCCCACCTCCCGGGGGCAGGGCCTTAACCCCACAGCCCCCACCACCGCCATGTGTGACCCTGCTGATGTCTCCTTCTCTTTCCCTCGCTGGCTGGCTGGCAGGTCTGAGTAATATAATTGGCATCATCGTATACATATCAGCCAACGCTGGAGACCCCTCTAAGAGTGACTCCAAGAAGAACAGCTACTCCTACGGCTGGTCCTTCTACTTCGGGGCCCTGTCCTTCATTATAGCCGAGATGGTGGGAGTGCTGGCTGTCCACATGTTCATAGACCGGCACAAACAGCTGCGCGCCAATGCTCGTGCCACGGACTACCTCCAGTCCTCCGCCATCACCCGCATCCCCAGCTACCGGTACCGCTATCAGAGACGCAGCCGCTCCAGCTCCCGCTCCACTGAGCCTTCACACTCCAGGGATGCCTCTCCTGTCGGGATCAAAGGGTTCAACACCCTCCCATCAACAGAGATCTCGATGTACACCCTGACCAGGGACCCGCTGAAGGCAGCCACTACCCCCACTGCCACCTACAACTCCGACAGGGATAACAGTTTCCTCCAGGTTCACAACTGTATCCAGAAAGAGAACAAGGACTCTATCCACACCAACACAGCCAACCGCCGGACCACCCCGGTATGAAGCCGTCGTCAGGAGCTGAAAATGAGGCAGGAGTGGGCAGGAGGAGACAGGGTGGGCTGCAGGGCGGGGAGGGTGGAAGTGGGCAGAGGGCAGCAGAAGGGGTGGGAAGGAGGAGGTGGAAGTGCCCCTTGGGGTGTGGGGACCTTCCCAACGCAAAAAAAAAAAAAATCCACAAAAAAACAACAACAAAAACAAACAAACAAAAAAAAAACAAAAAAAAAACCAACAAATGAACAAGCAGATAAGCAGACAAACAAGCGAGTGAAAAAACAAACAAAAAGGAAATGCAAGGAAAGAGACAACAGTGAAAAAAAATTCTTAAAAAAAGAGAAAAACAAAAAAGGAAAAAAAAGAAAAACTTTAAAACTGAGAGAGATTTAAAAATAGAAATAAATTTAAAAGAAAATGCATGATTTCCCATGTACCATTATTTTAACATTTAATAAAAACAGACTTAAAAAAAAATAAAAGGGAACCAAGAAATAACAAATGACAATAAATCAAGTGGGAGGAGGAGGAGGCAGCTCTTTGGATTTTGGGGGGTTTTATTCTTTAATTTTACGGTTTGTTTCCCACTTACCTTTAACCCATTATGGGCTCCTCAGGGGACAGGGGATGGGGGTTTGGCTGGCAGCAACTTTGGTGTCCTTGGGCCGGTTACGGAGGATCCCAGAGTGCCGGGATCAACCACGACCTACTCCGTTCCCTCGGGATCCATGGGGATCCACTCCATTCCCCCAGGATCCATGGGGAACTGCTCGTCCCCCACGGGTTTTAGGGGTTAAGAGTGACTCCTGTCCCCAAAGAGTGCAGGAGCTGATGCTGAGTCACCCCTCCGCAGTGTCCCCAGGGGGGTCCCCGCTTCCCCAGCCCTGGGGACCCTGGGGTTAACGGTGGCAGTGCAAAAAGCAAACAGACACAGTAAATAAAGACAAATACACACAAACAAACAAAAAAAAAGGACAAAAAAGATTTCTTAAAAAAAAGGTGGCAATTTTTTTAATAAAACAACAGCTATAAATAAATGTAAATATAATAAGTGGATTTACTTGCAAGAAAAAACAGATAGTATTTTTTTTTTTTCATTTTTGTTTTCTCCAGCTTTAAACTGTGAAAAAAAAAAGGAGAAAGGCAGCAGGGCGCGGGGTGGGAGGTGCAGACAGAGGGTGGGGGGCTGGTGGAGGGAAGCCAGGGCTCCCATCCCTTCAGGATGCTCCTGCTGCAGCAGGGGGGCATGGGGGGCCAAAGCCGAGGGCAGCGTGGACGGGGGTGGCTCTCATGCACACGCGTGCCCAGGCGCGCACACGCTCTCCTGTGAATGCTCCAGAGGCTCCCCAGGGCGTCTGCGTGCCCCCTAAACCTGCCTGGATCCCCCTGAGGTCCCACCAAGGCGGGCTGCAGCCATGTGGGGGCCCACCCAGCAGCCCCCTGAAATTGCTCCTGTCCCTCCCTGGGCACAGCCAGCCTGCCCTGACCCAAAGCTGGCCACCAGCTTCTCGGGCTTGATGCACGTAACCCCGACACAGCCGCCACACCAGTGAGCCCCCCCGCTCCCGCCCTGAGCCCTTGGGTCCCGGTGGCCATGCCAGGGAGAGGTGCGAAGCCATTGGGCATCTCCACGCCCGCTGGGCTTTGCCCTCCTCCCTGCCTCACCAGGGGTCCCGGCCTGCTGTGGTCTCACCCGCAGCAGCAAGGTGAGCTGGGCCCTCACCATCCTGCCCCGGAACCCCCGGCCTGGCCGCAGTCGCTTCCCTCCCTGCCGCGATGGGGAACAGGGCACCAAGGGTGCCAGGAAACACTTTTAATCCAGCTTCCCCCACAACGGCTGCTACAGACACAGGCAGGAGGGGAGGCAGCAGCTGCGGAATGTGGGGGACCCTTGCGACACCCTGTGAGCTGCCAGCCAGCCTGGGGCAAGGATAGGGCCCCTTTTCTGGGGGCTGCTCCCCAAAAGCGGCAGTGCCCTGGGCAGGTGCAAGGCTGAGGATGTGCAGGATGGGGCCGCTGAGCCCTTCGGCAGCTCAGACCCACTTTTCGACTTTTTTTCTGTCCCTGTTCCTGCTGCTCCAGTTTTAGGAGCCGCACAGTCCCCCGCTTTGGGTCCCAGCGGGGTTTCTGCTGTACAGCAGCCTGATCATCCCTGTATCCCTCTCCCGCTGCTTTAACCCACTCTCCTTGCTCTGGAGCAGGGAGAGGGGCAGCAGTTGGGGGGGGAAGGAGTCACCCCCAAAAACAGCATCACAGGGCAAGAGGAGGACACCGGCAGCTTGGCTGGGTGTCCTACCCCCCAACGCTGAAATCCCCTCCTATGACCCCCTAAACCCTTTAAAAAAGATTCACGGGGACACCCCACACACTGATGCCCTCACAAGGAACAAGCTAAAGCTGATTTCCCAGACCCCGGCATAGAGGGAGGACGGTGTTGGAGGTTCCATTGCTGGTCACCCTTGCCTGTCCGACACCTGGGAGCTGGGGAGCATTCACAGGGCTGAGCGCGCCCATGGCCAGGCGGGAAGGGGAGAGCACGGGTGGGAGGCGAGGGCCGGCAGGGAAGCTTTTTTCCCCAGGGTGTTGCTCATGTCCAGCTCAAATCAGTACAAGAAACCAACCTTCATTTTCTTTATTTTGTGGTTTTTTTCAGACTGTTAAAAAGAAAAAAAATTTTAAAAAGAGAAAATGACAAAAAAAAAAAAAATCCTGGTACATGAAATAAAGATTTTTTTTTTTTATAACTTGGTCCTCAATTATGTGGATTTACTGGGGGGGATCTATTGTCCTGCTGTGCCAGAGGAGTACCTGGAAACCCAGCAAGAGAGTTAACTCCTGCAGACAGTTTTCTCCTCTTTGGCGATTCAGTGGATGGTTTTGCTTCAACTGCTCTTCTCAAGCGAGTCTTCAAGATACAAGGAGGAAGGACAAGGGAAGATGAGGGGGCTTTGCCACAACTTTTTTTGAAGTAAGTGTGGGCAAACTCAAGTCACACGTGGGCTTTCCCTGCTGCCTTCCAGACATCTGCTGAAGTCCCCGTTTAGCATCCAGTGTGGCCCCTCCTGATGCGTTCCTCCCGAGGTGGTGTCACAAGGGATGATACCCCAATTCCCACCTGAAGACAGCAACTCTTGTGGCAGAATGCCAAGAACCGCCAGCGAGCTCAGAATTCACACAGGCCTGAGAGCTCAAAAAGGAAGGAGAAAAGAAAGCGGGCCTAACATTGTTTGGGGGTTTGTTCAGCCACTCCTGGGATTTCTGGTGATTTCCTCAGTAGCCAGGTTGGCAGTGGCTGTCTGGTGGAACTGCTCAGCATCTGAGCCTGGAACAGGGGGTTACCTACAGCCAGAGCTGCAGACCTAAAACTGGGTGAGGTGGCAGCAGGGCAGGGAGGTGACAGACCTGCAAAGTAGACTGGGCTCCCAACCCCACCTCTAGCAGCAGGGGTACCACCAACGTCCGAAGATCCCCTTACCCTCCACTGGGCTCTCACTTGCCATGTGATCCTTCATGGTTTTCTGGAGCAGATCTGTCCCCATCACCAGCTTGGAGGGGTGACAGGGAAGGCAGCCACCTGAGTGACAAAGCCCCTCTGTAGTGCGGCAAAGGTCTGACTCATGGTAGGTGAGTGAGACCATGAGGTGAACAAGCAGGTGGAACCAGAGGAGGTCATTCAGTGGTGGCAGGGGGGCAGCAGGGTGAAGGCACATCTGGGTCCAGGTGTCCCAGCAGACACTCGTGGGTATAGTGCCATCACAGCACCACAGTCCTCCCCACCATTCGATGCCCCTCACACAGGTTGATATCAGCGCTCAGCATCCAGATCCCCTGACCAGCATCTGTGGGTTCCCACTCTGGCCCTTCCTAGCCCTGCTCCAGCCCAACCCCTTCCAGCTCACCCCTCTCCTTTGGGCCCCGGGTAGCACCTCACAGACACCCTGTGCCTCCCCAGCATGCCTATCAGCACACATATTTCATGGGCCAGCCAGAGGGATGTTTCACCACCAAGGTAATTTGGGGCACCTGCCGCCCCATTTCTACTCCTCCTCCAGGGACCCTTTGTGGGAGCAGCTTTGTCAAGAAGGAGGGCATGAGGAGGGGAGAGACAGCAAAGCGGGCCAGGCGCCAGCTCCAGGCAACACCAGGGAGCTCCTGGCCCTGCTACATGGACATCTACGATACAGCTGCCTCCACGCCTTATCTAGCTTGCAGACCCCAAAACCTTGTCATCCCCTCCTCACCCCCTTGCCTGGCTCTGAAGCCACCACCAGTACTGGGTGCCCCCACCCCAGAATGGGCTGGATGAGCTGGTGAAACCCATCCCCTGCATCTTCTCAATCTTCTCTGTGATGTTTCCAATCACAGCCTGCTGCAGAGCTGGAGGTAAGAGGGTGCTCCCTCATTCCTCCACCCCCAAGCCAGTGGGGCACTGGGGAGATGCAGCTCCAGTCCCCATGCAATGCCTTGCTTGGAGCGGAAGGGGTGCATGGCTCAGCCCCTCTACATAATACCATGAGATGCTCCTTCCTTGCAGGGTGCAGATGGTCTTACTTTTTCCTGTCTGCTTCTCCCCTTCTGGCTTTTACAGGATGGGGCAACAGAGCAGGAGAGGCAGGGAGACAGCACCAGCCTGAAATCAGGCATGGGGAATGCTGCTCAGATGGGGCAAGCCTCCATGCCATAATAATTAATACTAATACTCAGCACGTATACAGCACTTTCCATGTTCAAAGCACTTTACAAACATTAACTAATTAATCTGTCCTATTAAGTGATATCTTAAAGGGGTGGCACTGAAAGCAAAGGGCTTGTGGTGGGTGGGAGCCCTCATTCCCCCTCTCTCCCAGGGTGCACCAATGCCTAACTAAAATGTTACCTCATGCCCCTCTTGGGTCTCAGTGCTCCCCATGCCACCTGCTTCCCTCTCCCAGTTCTGGCTGTATGCTCCAGCAGGCCCTGGGTATACCAGGTGAGCAGGGCACCAGGGCCTTCTCCTCCACAGCACTGAGACACTGAGGTCCTCAGGATGCTGGAGACTTGTGACTGAGAGATCAGTTACAGTATCTGGGTATCCCAGATCTCCTTGCCCTGCACCAGTACCAAGCCCCAGCACTGGGGGAGGAGACCCCACAGGCCCTTTTGCAGTGCAGCAGGAGCAGAGATGCAACAGGCAAAGTCCAGCCTGACGCCTTCAGCCGGGTCCCCATTGCACTCCAGCCCTGGGACCTCTCTGAGGGCAACGGCCATTCTCTGCTTTCAGGAAAGTATCACCCAGCCCTGTATAGGGCTGATTTCTGACAGCTCCCCCCTCCAAATCTGAGGACACACTCTCAAACAGTGGCCAGGGATGGGTGGAAGGCAGGCAGGTCATCTGCCAGGGAGAGTGCTGCCCCACTCAGACAGAGTAATCCACTAGGATGGCTCTGGCAAAGGATCCAAGCTGGAGAGGGCACGCTCTGCCCAAGGGATGCTGGCCAGCACTGGCAGCGGTGCCAGGCCTTCGCTCACCACAGAAGCCACATGACTGAAGAGGGGTCTCCCTTTGGGGGTTGGTATGGGGTGAAGGAGTGTGTCCTGCTGAGTAATGCCCAGTGCTGGTGGGTCTGCCACTAACATGTGCTCACCACTCCTCTGCTGCCTCTCGTATGGACCAGAGCCAGGGCTGGCTGGGTTTTGCTTCTGTGGGAGATGCTCTGAGAGCTCCTCATGTGGGGAAACCCAGACACTTGGCTATTAAATTAACACCGGGCATTTAACAGCATCATTGAAATGGTTTAAACACCTAGGAGTGGTAATTAGTAATAATGGTTTGGTGATGGAGGAAATTAAGACCCAGGTATGGAGCCCAGTACTTTTCTCTGCAGATAATTTTAGTGTCAAATGACTACAGAGAGAGGCCAAGCATCAGACTGTCTTGCCTACAGTCTTGCTTGCATGTGAGGACCGACATGAGGGAGGAAGACAGCCACATATCTCACCTGTCAGAAGCCAAGCACCAAGGCCAAGGATGGAGAGAGGCTTGAGAAGGAGAGCTGATGGAGAAAGGGGGTCTGTGAGGAGGTACAGTCAACCTAACAAAAGCTGCTAGGTGAGCAAGGTTGACAAAGGGCAGGCCAGCTGAATGTCCTGGAGGTCTGTCCAAGGGTAGTGATGGCTCCAGATGATTTGATCCCCTCCCTGGATGCCTTGCAGCTGCTGGGGGCTTCTCCTCTCCCCAGGTCCTTCTGGACACACCCTGGAGAGAGAGAAGGAAGAGGCAATAGTTTTAGTAGGGAAAGGAGGCAGAGGGAGGGTACATTTTAAGAGTAGCCAAGGGCCTATACAGACTAAGGGGATACGAATTAAATGCCATCAGCCTGAGTTTTCCCTCCAAGCGTGAAGAACAAGTCATCCCTCTCACTAAGCTGAGGCATAGAGCTGGACCCTGGTGGGGCCTGTTGCCCAGCTTGCTGCTCCTCACCCAGGAGGGGCATTTACAAGGAAGTCCTGACCAAACCAAGTGCACAACATTTTGGTGGCTCTGCAGGGCTCCAGAGAAGCTGTGCAGCCAAAATGCCCTATGGAGAGGAGAAACTCCCCTCCAGTCTGGGAAAGGGGACATGGACCTGTCCCCAGGACATGAGACAGGTTTTAAAAAGGCCTTTTCCTGGGCATCTGTGCCCACAAAGGTAGGGCAGACATCTGTGATATCCCAGTGTCCATGGTAGATACTCCATCCTAACGTAATCAAGCACTGGCTGGTAGAGGGGTGCTGAGTACTTGCTGGGCATGGAGCTGCAGTGAGGACCCCACCTCAGTGGTCCATGCTGCTTCCCATGGGCACAGCAGCAAATGCAGAAGATTGGAACCTGGGCGCTTGACCAGCCCTTGTCTTCCGGGGCTGCAAATCCCGGCTTTGACCTGGCTCCAGCAGAGCCACCACAGACATGAACCGTTCTGGCAGAGTGTTGTCGTTTGTGCCAGTTTTACACTGCCGAGAGGAGTAACGTGCGAATGACGCCGAAACCCTGCTGGCCTCATTTCACTCGCCCTTTACTGAAATCTCCGGGCCTTGCGCCCTGGGGACGGAGCGACAAGGGTGCAACTGCTCGTGTGCGCAACGGGAGCTCAGAGGAGGCGGCCTCGGCATCCTCCGCAGCGGTCAGCTCTTGACATTGCGGAGAGTCCGCAGCGAAGGAGCCGGCTGGCCCGGCCCTGGCAGCTTCAGCAAAGGGGTCAAGACGTAGGGGTGCGGGTTGGGTCCCAGAAACAGACCCGCAAGGGCAAAGCGCTGGGCTTGGCAAAGGGTTTTCTCTGATGCTGCTCCTCCCGCTGCTCCCGATCCCCTCGGGGACGGAGAAAACAAGGGACTTTGCTCTCTAGGGACGTGTCCATCAGAATCTGCCACCATCGTTTAATTTGCCGAGTTTCTGCCCGCCAGGAGCGCCGGCCCGGCTGCCCGTTCCTGAGCAGGCAGTGCCATCCCGTGGGACGAGCTCGGCACAGCAGCGGAGCCGTCAGAGCGCCCGGTGCGGGAGCCGCAGCAGCCGCGCAGCTCCCACCGCAGACGCAGCAGCGGGACCCCAGCCCGGGGTCCCACCGGGGCGCAGGGGTGTCCGGGAACCAGTCCCAGTCTGCCAGGGCTCCTCATTACCGGCTTCCCCTCAGCCCCCTCTCCTTCCAGCGGGGAAGCTCGGAGAGGACGCTACGTCATAACTCACCTGGATATGGGGGGTTCAGCTCAGTCCCACCCGGGACAGCCTCCAGCCGGCCCAGGGACACGTACGGTTTTAGGAGGGGAGGGCAGACAACAAAGCTCTTAACGCTGAGCTTGCTGTGGCTGGGAGGTTCGAGGCAGCATGTTCCAGCACGCTGCCTGCTATCACCAAGCCGCCTGCCATCAGCAAGCCTCCCCACCTCTCCTCCCGAAATTTTGCGGCTTCTCTGGTCTCCGGCTGGTGCAGGGCCAGGGATCATCCAGAGGTGTTCAGCAGGGAGACACTTCACACATGCAGAGAAAAAGAGCAATCCCACGGAGCAGTTCCCAGGTCAGGGAGCCCTACGGCTGCCCCACGTCTCCTCCTGCCCCTGCTGCTCTCCCCCTGATGGCTTTAGTGCTGTTCACTTTGGGGAGAACGCGATGCAGGAAAGGTCCCCTCCTGGCCCCTGCCCCTTCCCATCCGCTCCTGCAGAGACCACATCAAAGCCGGGACCTGACCTTGGGAGTCAGCTGTGACCTTGGGAAGTGCCTCACCCAGAGGGACTGACTGCGGACAGGGAAGAGAGGAGAAAGAAGGACCTTGGACTGCTGCAGTGGGAGATTTCTGGAGCAAAGCTGAGAGTGTGCAACCTTCCCAGCTGCCTCGGGGTGCCTGACGCCCGATGGGGGACATACACAGCACGGCTTTGGCCAGAAGGGACAAAAGCTCCCGGCTGACTCCTCCAAAGACAGAAGATAGCAGATGGCGCTGAAATCTGCTCAAGAGGAGAGGAAGGAATGGCCCCGAGGCTCCACACTCCCTGTGTCCCGAGAGGCACATTTGTCCCTGGCCAAGCGTGTCGGCCAGCCCCGTCTCTGACTTAGCAAGGGGCAGTGAAAGGAATGGCAACCGTGGGCTCGCTGGGCTGCTGTGTGTCCCTTGCCACTGTTCTCTTTTTGTGGGGACTTTCCTGAGAGTCCCTGGGAAGGGAACAGCCTGTTATACATCTGCATTCAACTCCTTACTGCCTTGATAACTAGGTCTTGTGCAAATGGAGTTTGACTCTGCTCCCTAGCAGAAAAAACTCGAGCTTTTTCTGCCTCCTGATGTCCTGCTTAGACCTCTCTGCCTGGCTGGCATAAACGATAAGCTTTCCAGAGGAGGGACCAGCCAGGCAGGAGCATTTGCAGAGCATGTTTAGCCCCAGAAGATTCTGTTTTTTTCACAGAGGTTACCGTAATATGGATGATGTTGAAGGAAATAACTGTGGACACTTCTGTGCTGGGCAAGGGCTCTTGTAAAGAAAGCCCATGTTGCCTGCAGTTCTGCTCACACACACCAGGATCCTTTTCAGGGCAGCGCTGAATATAGCTCAGGCACCGGAGAACCGCAGGGCATGGAGCGGGACTCCTGCAGCTGCAAAGCAAACTGCTAACTCAGTGGTGAGAAGGCATGGTGTGCCTCGCACTCTCCATCACTCGGGGCCCCATCCTCTTCCCTGCTGTTGGTCTGGCTGGATCTATGCAGCATATCCCAGATGCAGCAGCCGTGACCTGCTTCTGCCTCTGCCGACATGATTCCCCATCACCATGATAGCTTGTATCTCTAACACATTTCTCCTCCAGTGAGGCAGGGAAATGTCCTTCCCTGCGCAGCACGGAGGTGTCAAGCTCCCACTGGGGAGGCTCACCAGGGTGGCTTGGAGGACAGCCGCAGAACGGAGATTTGCAGCTCAGCTTGTGGTCTCCCAAGCTCATACCCCAGCCACTGCACCAGCCTTTTCTCCTTCTGCAGGCTCAGAGCCAGCGGGGACGCTGCTGGTGCCAGCTGCTCTAATTGAGCTTTGTAGAATAAACTTGTGGAATTAGCCTGTTGGCTGCTGGGATAAAATCCAGCGCTGAGTGCAGATCAAAGGAGGCAATCTTGCTGACAGTTTGTGGGGAGACAGCCAGACCCGGGCTCCTTCTACAGCTCTGGAAAGGGCAGAGTTCAGCAGCCGAGGATGAGGATGGAGCATGATACATGACAATACACGTGGTCCATACCCTGATGGTCAAAGCTACAGAAGCCTCTGGGAGACAGCTAACACTAGTGACAAAAACGGTCAAAGCCAGGCATAAGACAGCACTAATTCAGAGAAAGGCAATTTCTGGGTGCGCCATACGTTTGTGGATTTTCCTGGTAGCATGGGAGGAGCAGACTACGCAAGGCCAGGCTCTGAGCCCAGCCTGTAGAAGCAACGTGGTTTAAGAAGGGGAAGCCTGCCCTTGCCAGGTTTCTGTTTGTCCTTGATGGCAAGATGGTCTGGCCCAGCAGCCACAGAGAGAGCTCAGCATGGCAGGAGGAGGAAGAAGGAGAAGGCCTCGCAGTGAAAGCACTATCTGCTACCTAGAATAATAAACTCAGCACAGTCCCCGCATGGACCTTACTGTACGGACATGGCTGGTCTGAACACACGCAGCAAATCTGCCAGGTGCCACCTGCTCCCAGCCCCGCTAGATCGCATAGGCAGCAAATTAAAAATCAGATTCACAGCACGTGCACAGTAAAGTTGCTTTATGGCCATTTTTCCAGGGTTCCTGAAAATCCAATCAAGCGTTTCCCTGAAAAAGCTGGTGAGCAACCGCCATGCGAGGAGGGCAGGTTTATAGTTCAGCCTCCAGGGCACCTGGGAGACGGATGAAGGTACTGGAAAGGAGGCCACGTGTGGCAGTGAAGCACCTGGCCTGGGAGACCAGCAAACTGAGAAGGCAGATAAAAGTGCAATGGGAAAGATGGAATGCAATGAGGAAGGTTGAGGAAGGACAGAGGGCTTCCCAGCCTGTGAACGCCAGCCTGTGGCAGGAGCCAGTTCGTACTTGGCCAAAGTTGACTGCAACAAGAGGCCAGGAGCCAGCAGTGAGTTTTGCTGCTTTAGAGACAACGATGACTTCAGAAAAAGCATCTGACTTGAGGAGGTGTGTAAACGTCAGGCTTCTCCACAGGGGGAAGGCATTAAGGCTGAAGACTATTTCCCGTGGTTTCTGGGTTGTTGAGAAGCGTGGAGCAGTGGAGGCTAAGCATATGGCACCAGCATACACTGTATTTGTTGTTTAGTGAGGAAAAAGAACCCAACTGGCTATTTTTGATGTATTTGTTATTAGAATGAGAAAAGGAACTACTGGGAAATAGTGTTTTAATGTGAACATTATTCTTCCAATCCTCAGCTGCCTCTTTGAGTGGAAGCACAGTCACACAAGCTGAAAAGCAACCCCTGTCTTAAGGCTTCCCAAGGCATCTTCAGTCAAGGCAGAGGTGATCTATTTTCTAGGAAAGGCCCCTAACGAGTTGGGCGCTCGGACTTGCTTTCCTTCACTTAAGCCTGGCGAACCTCTGGTAACGCTGCTTGAGCCGCGTATTGTCCGTGCTCAGCAGGAGAAGGCTGCTGCTCAATGCAGGGCCAGCTCAAGGAGTGACAGCTCTCCATCAAGCCCCAAACTGTGGTGGAGGCTGATAGTGGTGAAAGGTTTGGACTGGAACTGGAACGAGGCCCTCTTTACAGATCTGCCAAAACCAGCACAGAGCCCAAAAACAGAGAAGTGGGAGAGAAGAACAGAAAACCAGATGGGAGCAATTTATCCTGGCTGTTCTCATGAGCATCTTCCAGAGAAGAGTGATTAGCCTTATTAACTGATTAAGTGATTAATTAACTGATGAACTGAAATTATGGATCAATCACTTAGTGTATTTTAAGTACTTTTCCGGGAAACAACATATCTCATGTGCCTTCAGCGAAAGCTAGAGGCTGCGAGGTGAACCGTTGGCAGCAGCCGTGCGCAGGGTCAGCGAGATGGGACAAGAGGCGCAGGAGCTGCGGGGCCCCAGCCGCAGCTCGGCATGGGAGACAGGAGGTGCAGCGCCTGGTGTGAGGCAGAAGGTGAGCCAGACGCACTCCCTCCCCTCTTCTGGTAAATTTGACCTAAACATGGCAGCAAATCTCACCTGCTTCAAGGCTGGATTATTTTCTTAGAACTTTTCTTCCTCTTGATATGGAACTGGAAGGTTACGTCCATGCCCAGAGGAGCATTTATCCCACAGCAGGTACTCCCTATGCATGCTCTTTCCTCTGACCCATGCTATACCCAACTCTGTCCCCAGAAAAGGTAGTTTGATGGGCTAAGCCCAAACTGCCCATGACCTGTCATCTCTGGGAGACAGCATCAGTATCACGTTCTCTTATAAGCACCTCATGCAGGCTCGGGAGCGAAGAGGAAACCATGGAACAGAAGGGATTTTGGTGTATTAGTCTAATGGTCATTGCTTCTCTGCATTTGTTCCTTAGTCTAGTTTTCTCTTCAGAACTTGTTGCTCTTTTTACCACCACCTCCTAAGCAGTCCGTCCCTCTGAGCCTGTTCAGTCCGTTGCTCTGGCTCAGGAGGGTGAGGGACGGGCACTGTGGGGGTTACATGGAGCTGGGATTGCACCGAGCCACTGCCAGTGACTGGCGAGGCAGTTCCAGCACTAATGATGTTTGTCTCCAAAAGGGCTGTTTAGGTGTGACAGTTACAAATTGTATTTTATAAACTGTATTTCTATAAGTGGATTTTTTCGCTAGCAGGGAAAAGTGCTTTAATAATCCCACTTCTGATTAATGGCAGAGTGTCTTGGCAAAGCAGAGACGACTGCAGCTTCAGTTCTTTCTCGAGAAGGAGTTACAAGTGGTAAATAAGAAGAAAATGCACACCTCGCTGCCTGGAAAATATTGATCTAGACTCTTCTTAGGTAAAAGATACCCAGAAAAATTCTCTAAAGATTTAGTTTTTAGCCTGTGAGCTGAAAAGATCTGTAAACTGGATCCTGTTCTTTTTAGGGGCAGAGAAAATTCAATCACTCTAGCATGTGGACATCTGGGATTTGATGATTTATTGCCCTCACTCCCTGAGAATAAATACTCTCCCAGTTACAGAGGCAGGGATCTGAGGCACACACTGTATTAAATCACTGGTTCACGGTCCCCTAGAGAGGCCGTAGGGCTGAATCTTAACTTCCAGCCATAGGTCTCCCCTCTAGCAGGTTAAGAAAAGCCATGAGGGATAATACAAAACCTTGACTGTGCCATTGTGACACAGCAAGGGCAACTGCAATTCCCATCCTTCACACATCTTTACTTCTCAAAAATAAAGTGTTTTATACCAACCTCTAAAACACAGAGTTAGTTGAATGATCCTACAACTACAACCTGAAAAGTTCCTGCTTCTCTGCAAAACCATTTCATAGTTTGGAATGTATTTTTATTTCAAGAGGCTGTGTGTGACAGTAAATTAAGCAGCACAGCATTAAGTCATGTTTCCTGTTCTGACACCTGGCTTTATTGATATACTTCTTGTCCAGAACCCTGTAAGTCTGTTCTCTATCAAGGTCATAAATCTCTTAGCTTCTGTCTCCACTTTTATCTGTGAAAACAGGACTTTACAGTAACTCCATCTCATGTTTATAGAGCAGCCTGGCACAACCAGAGATTGCATGCTATTTTTTTTGTTGAAATCTTCATTTGACTAGGTTGATGACCAGTATTCTTCCAATACATTATTTTAGGCCAGATAATTTGAATTCAAGCTCTTTCAAAGGGAAAAAAAAAATTATTGAGATTGCTCAGTCCTTTGTGTGGTCATGAAGCCCAAGTTATCTTCCTAGCAGTAGAGGATAGGCAAGAAGAGGAAATTTGTCAACTTATCCCATCCTGCTGCCATCAAGTGAGTAATTTACACCAAAACCATTTCAGACATTTGCCTACCATAGGTGTAATACTTCTGTTAGGAGAAGTTCCACATTTCTAGAAAGTTTAATCACCATTACCACTCAAGATGTTTCTGACACCTTACCATTGTTTGAGCTGCTGTGCTCTGCCATGCTTTCTGCACACACAGAAAACAATGTTTTCCTCCTCTTTGTGACAGCTGGGTACAAACCGAACGGTTTTGTCATGTGTCACCCCCGGCTTTTCTACTGAAAAGCCGAACCCGAGCCTTTTAACCAACAGGGTAAATTTACAGTCATTAACATCACCCTCTTCCCACGCCTATGTATATTTTGCTATTAGGTGGTAATTAAGAGGGAGTGAAATTTCAGTAAATGACACTGCTATGGCACAGTGAGGCAGGGGACAGACCACTGCAACGCGGGCACAGGCCACGGGGGACACAGCCTCACAGGATGCACAGCTCTGGAGCTCTCCGTGCCAGGCCCTCAGCACCCGCGGCCCCTTGGCAGCAGGGACTGATACCAAAAAATCTGGTTGAAAAGGAAACCCTCTAAGACTTGAAGTTTTAGAAGGCAGGCATTCTTTACTGCAGTGCTGAGTGCATGGGGGATCTTTCCTCCTAACATGCACACCCACATCCTGTATTACCAGTTATTTATACACGAAGTTGTTAATTATTCTGTTTTCTAAGACATATGCATGGTTATTCACCTGTATGATTGGTCAGTACATCCTCACTCACTATGTAAATTACTATGTATTTTCTGTCCCTTGTTCTTTTGAGGCGGTGGTATAATTTGGGTAGGTGGTCCGTCAATCGGTGGTCACCACCTCCCCCTGCCACATTTACCTTTGCCCAGTTACTGTTGATTTTTGCTGACTTCATGTCTCTTTTGGCAATTCCCCAGTTCTCAGTGCCTATTAGGGGGATCTTTCCTTTTTACCAGCCTTTTTGGGCTCTTCTTTTGAGCCTAACTGTTGGCTTTTCACAGTTCCTTGTTAAAAGCAGACACTTTGCCCTCTCGTGGCTCCTCGGTAACTCCTTTACTCGCTTGTTTTGCTAACTGTGAAGATCCATTGCCTGCTGAATGTCAGTTCGCCCTTCCCTGTGAGAAACTCATCGGAGGGGCGCAGGCAGTCCGTGTGCGGTCCGTGGGGGCCCACGCTGCCCCCTGCAACTTAAATTCTGGAGCCGGAGAACAAACTCCTGCCCCTCTTGCTGCGGGCCTGCACCTGCAGGCACCAGCTGCTTGCAGGCAGCCACTTCTGGCTATCGGGCCAGGAGGCCGGCCGCGGCGGGCAGAGGACGAGGCGGTGCAGG
>VZZY01011573.1:155086-197994 GCA_013400335.1 Eurystomus gularis
GGAAGGGGGGGGGGAACGCCGGGTCCGAGACCGGTCCCTATTGGCGCGGGAGCGAGGGCAGCGCAGGGCACCCCGTCGCCCATTGGGTGATGGGCATGTGCCTTCCTTTCCCATTGGCTGTTGGGGCGCAGAGGCACTGTGGGTGCGTGCAGCCATTAGCCCACGAGTGCTGCCCCACCTTCCCACCTGCCGGCTCCACGCGGCCTGCTATTGGCTGGGGCAGGGCGCCCTGGCTGCCCATTGGCTGGAAGACCTGGGACCCCTTTTACTATTGGCTGGGAGGGAGTGGGGCCTTGCCCCAAAGCCCACACCCTGGCTTGGGGCCCTGAGCGGCAGTGGTGGCACTGTGCTGGCTGGGCCTGCGCAGGGGCAGGAAGGAAGCGGCCAGGCCTGGGTCTTGTGCAGGGAGGCCTCTGCTCGCCAGAGCCGCCCACGCCCCGGCTGACACCCTCTGCCCCATCCTCTCCCCCTCAGGGGCAGCTGTCCCAGCCCTGCCATGGCCCCAGCGCTCTGCAGGACGCTGCTGGGGCTGGCCTTGTACACCAGCAGCCTGTGTGCAGCGAGCGACGCCACTTTCCTCTACCACGACTACTGCATCATTGGGGCTGGCCCCTCAGGCTTGCAGGCGGCCTATTTCCTCGAGCAGGCTGGCCGGGACTACGTTGTCTTTGAGCGGAGCCATGCTCCCGGTAGCTTCTTTGCTCTCTACCCTCGCCACCGCAAGCTCATCAGCATCAACAAGCGGTACACAGGCAAATCCAACAGCGAGTTCAACCTCCGCCATGACTGGAACTCGCTCCTCAGCCACGACCGCCGGCTGCTTTTTCAACGCTACTCCCATGACTTCTTCCCTGATGCTGACACAATGGTACGTTACCTGGAGGACTTTGCTTCTCTGCTGAAGCTGCAGGTTCAGTACAACACGGCCATTGTCCACGTGACACTGGAGAAGGATGGGCAGGCCTGGAACGGCCACTACTTCTTCCTGACCGACCAGGACAGGCAGAACTACAAGTGCAGGTAATGGGTGAACCTGGGCATTGCCACACTGCTCTCCATGGATGTCTTCAAAGTTACAAAATAGCAACGTAAATTAGGTTAGAAGAGACCCATGAAGGTCTTTTTGTCTAGACCCCCTGCCCAAAGCAGGGCCAGCAACAGCAGGTTGCTCAGAGCTTTGCCCTGTTGAGGCAGGAGTATCTTCAAGGTTGGAGATTTCACAGCCTCTTAGAGCCATAACCACCATCGTAGGGGAAAAACATATTACAGGGATTGTTGGAGTGGGTGGGTGTAGTAACTGCTCCTAGGAAGGTGTTGCCTTTCAAGAACAGCGTTATGCTTCCCAGAGCTGAGGAGCTGGCAGAGCAGACACAAACTGTCTGTGATTGCCATCACTACAGGTTCCATCCTTGATAGGTAAGTTTGAAATCACTTTTGTGTTATCACTAGATAATTGCTCTCTGTTAAAAAATAGCTCAGTCATAGCCATTGCTGCCTTTAGTACAAACTCAAGTGAATCAGTGTCACGATACCTCACTTCCATTAACCCACGTGTGCTTAGAAGTGTGCCCCAGCCATCTGAAGCCCTGGGAGCAGAGAAAAGTGGGGCTGTTGCAGTGGAGGGGCCTGACTGCGAGAAATAACTCTCACAGCTGCTGGTCCCTGAATTCCCCTTCCCCTTGTCACACTTAGGCATGCATATCGCATACTGCCACTGAGCTACATTCCTAAAAACCTAGAAGTTACTAGTGTGAACATACAGAGTGTATTTCTCACCTTTCCTGTGAATCTCAGCTCTACAACAGCAGGTCGTGCTGGCTGTCACTTGGAGGTGCGCTGACTGGCACGGTTGGAGGGGACAGAAGGCAATCCCAGACACCCACACACCGCAAGCAGGTTGCTCTTGAGAGCTGCATGAGCAAGGCTGGGACAGCAGACAGTGCCACTAGCCTCAGCTGCCTGGTGTTTCCATCAAAGTCACAAAATTTTCCCTAAGATTCAAGTGAACGTTCGTATGGAGAGATACAAAAATGCTACAGTACTTAAGTTTAGTGTTAACAATTAGCAATGTTGCTAATGTGTTTCTATGACTAGGAGTTAGGTTCTGAAATACCAAAACCGTTTGCTATCCCTCTTAAAAATTACTTTTGTTCTGCTGTAATGAAAGGCAACACAAATTTTAAGTCAAAGTAATTTTTTACGCAACATGTAATCAACCTGTGAAACTTCAGTATTATATATATCATCAGTGAGTACATGTCAGTAGTACTTGCACGTTCGTGAACAACAGAGGGTGATGTATATTTACAGCCCCCCCCGGCTATAGTGATGTTCCTAGTCATCTTCGTTGAGCTGAGAGTAGGGACTAGAGGAGCAGGTTATTAGGTGAAGCCGAGGAGAGGTTTCTTTTGAAACCTGTGTACCTGTGGCTGCAGGGAGCACATCATAGCCATCTTCCACCGCAGGAGGAAGGAGGGATGAGATAGAGTGATGGCCCCATATCTGTAATTCCCACATTCCCTTGTGCTATCCCTGTTTTTGCAGCTCTTTGTTGGTTGCCACTGGGACATGGGTCCCTAATGTGGTAAACTTCCCCGGCTCAGAATATGTTGAGGGTTACGAGACTGTGTCCATCAACCCAGAGGATTTTGCTGGCCAAACTGTGTTGATCTTGGGCCGAGGGAACTCAGCCTTTGAGACAGCGGAGAACATTCTGGGCGTCACGAATTTCATCCACATGGTGAGCCGGTCTCGTGTGCGCCTCTCATGGGCCACCCACTACGTCGGGGATCTGAGGTAGGAAACCACTCCTCTTCCTCTTTCTAACACAGCTGGAGTACAAAGAAGGAGAATCTCTTCTTGTCCAGGTGATGAGCCAGACTGGCACAGGAGGTTCTGTGGTCCTGGGGGTTGCAGAGGAAATGTGAGGCCTTCTATCTTTAGGTCCTTGGTTTAAAGCAGTCCAGGTTGCAGCTGCAGAACGCAGGAGTTTGATGAGAGCTCTTTGGGGTCTGTGAAATAAGAAAATCTCCCCTTGCAAACTGTATCATTAAAAAGTGCTGGCTCCTGAGTTGTTCCCTTGCTTGCAATCACAGGGGAGAGCTGAGAGGTTGACTATGTCCTGCAAGGGCAGTGAGGCTGTCTTACCTGTGCTGTTCCTGAGAGCCCTGAGGCTCCAGGGGTAACCTTTGCACTGAAGGGGACTGTGGGATGCCTGGTAAAGGTGTCCCTGAGACAGAGCTGAGGATCCCACCACTCCTCCCTTCTTTTAGCCCTTCTAACATTCTCCTTTTCTTCGTAGAGCAATTAACAACGGCCTGCTGGACACCTACCAGCTGAAATCTCTGGATGGGCTTCTGGAAGGCGACCTGGAAGATCTGGCTATTGTCAAGGACAAGAAGGGGAAGCTGCACATCACGCTTCGGTTCTACCTGGAGAACAGGAACACCAGCGCAGGCATCGACTCCATCACCCTCCCACAGGACGAATTGGATAATTTTGCCACCCGTGCACCCTATGACCGTGTCATCCGCTGCCTGGGCTGGAAGTTTGACTTCTCTATCTACAACAGGTGAGGGAGAACCAGGATCTCCAGGGAAGCAGGTGAAGTGTGAAAGGCCTGAGGAGGGAAGGACAGGTACTCTCCTGGCAGCGTTGCCCAGACCTCCAGAGGCTCTGAGTTACCCAGTGCTGCACAGTCCTTTGTTTACCCTGCAGCTATGACCATGTCCCAGTGGGAATGTGTGTGGCCACTGCCCTCTGACTGACAGGCTCTAGGGCTGAGCAGATGGCAATATTGGGACCTGGGTGACGAAAGAAACACTTGTTCCTTTAGAACTTAATATCCTGACCTGCCAGATCACATGGAGAAGGCTAGCAACGTTTGGTGTTTGGGCGTGTTTTTGGGAATGAGGAACAGATTGCTACAGAAAGATTTTGTCTGCTTTTTTTCCCCAAGGATGCAACCTCACTCCACCTTGGTTTGTCTCCTAGTACATCCTGCCATTGAAAACGATAGCGCTAACTTCACTGTCTTCCAAAATTCACTGTCAGTGGCTCAAGCTGAAATTTGATCTTGTCCAGAGCTACCTTGAGATGAGCACCCTTGTCTTCTGGAAGATCCCTGTTGTAGCAGTAAATCCTACTGAAGGCAGCGGGGGCCTGAAGCAGTGTCTTGCAGTGGCCACAATATAGTGCATACCTGAAACCCTTTTTATTTTTCCACCCCCACCCTTCCTGACAGCCTGCTCTTCTCTTTCGCACATCAGATCCCTTAGAATGATGCCAGGAAAAGGGAATATAAAGAAGTATCCTCAGATCAAACCCAACTATGAGTCCAGAGGCACTCGGGGGCTCTTTGTTCTCGGCACTGCTAGCCATTCTGTTGACTTCAGGAAATCTGCTGGTGGCTTCATCCATGGATTCCGGTATACAAGTGAGTACTGAGGTGTAGAGAAAGGGCAGAGGTGGGAATTGTTCCTTCCTTTGAAGGAACAATTCATAGCTTAGTGCTGGAAAGATCATCCTTACTCTTGTGCTGGCAGTAAGAACTGCGAAACACAGCCAAGCTGCAACTGTGTCATCTGAAGTGGAGGAGAAGTGACTTGGGGTCATATCTGAAGTTTTTGGTTGTCTGTCTTTGTTTTGTCTTGTCTCTCTCTTGCCTGTTGTCTCTTATTTATGTAACACAATAGATTTCTGTCTGCCAGATGCTCTGCCTCGTGACAGGCTGTGGGTGAGAGGTCTGTGCTGTGGAGTTAAAACCCAGTGGCTCTGGGCAGTAGAGAGAATTTCTGGCTTTGTGTGTGTGTGCACATCCTTATCATTAAAAGGACTGCTCAGAAGTAATGAAATATCCCTGAGGAGCCCCCCGCCCCCTCACGAACCACTTAGCATCCCATCAGCTTTCAGAGGGCATCTCCACTGCAGTTACCAGCAATTGGGGTGGGAGATCCTGGGCACGGATGAGCTGTAAAGCTTATTTATTGTGTCCTGCCAGTATCTGTGTGTGCTGCAGCAGAGCAATTGGATTTCTTAAAGCGTAAGATTGGATTTTTAAATAAGCTGTCTTTTTTTCTCTTAATGTCTTAGCTCGTGCAGTCCACCGCCTATTGGAAAACCGTCACCATGGTGTCCCCTGGCCATCCACTGTCTACCCTATTACACAACTGACCAATTCCATCATCAAGCGGGTGAATGAGGCCTCAGGCCTCTACCAGATGTTCAGTGTCCTGGCTGACATCATACTGCTGAGAGAGTGAGTGAGTGAGTGAGTTATTATTCCCAGCACTGCACTCCATAGTTTCATTCCTTTTTCTTTACCATTTCTTCCCGTGGTGCCACCACACAAATTGCTCCACTGCTGCCTAGGATGTTACTGTCACATAGACAGCCACCTCGAAACCTGTACCACTGCTGCAACTGGTGCCAGTATGGCCAATTTTGCCAATTACTTCTCTCTCGTAAAGGGCTGAAATGGTCCAGACCTTCCCTCTAGGCTGAGAGGTGTGCTACCCTTTTACTGTCCCAGGGAAGTGCTTTCCTGGAGCAACACTAATATAGAGAAGAATCCCATAATCCAGGAAAATAATAGAATCTTGTAACAGAATCTGTAGCCTTCATTAGCTCTGCCTCAAGTCCAGCCCAGATCTGTAATGACAAAAAATAATTACTATCTGATGGCTCTTTGGCCTGAGCCTCCGCCAGCTGAGGGCGTGTTGGATCTCAACTGTTTTTTCTCTGGTGGAAAAGTCTGATGGTTGTGGTTGCAATTCACAGCAATGCCACAGCATTTGAATACCTAGAAGAGTACCCAGTTGGAGTCCTGGCCGAGCTGGAAATGCAGACGGGGAGGAAGGTGCCCAGTGGGCTGTTTGTCATCATCATGGAGTATGGGAGGAATTTCTCAGGGGCTGACAAGGATGTCTTCTACTACAACCGAGCCGTGGGAGAGGCACAGCATGCCTGGCAGTCCAACTTTTTGCATCCTGTTATTTACTATTACAAACGCCTGCCAACAGGTAAGGTTTCCTGCCTCTCCTTGCTACTTATCTGATAGGAGCAGAATGGAGAGGGATGAAGAGCCAAAGTGGGGTGGGGATGATACCTGAAGGCATTGCACACCCTGCTCCTCCACTTCCTTCATGTCCATCTTCCGGGGCACCTGCCACCACTGTGGGAGCTGAAAAAAAAGCTGGGAGTTGGCAGAAGTTTCCATTGGTCAGACTGATATGAGGTGGGGGCGTTGCGCCAGAAACCTCACATTTGAGAACAGGAACAAACAGGTGTGCTGTAAATTCCCCCATTCCCCAAAAGAGGAATGTTGCTTCCCTTTGGCTGGCACCCTGCATGCATTTTGCAGAGTCCCAGCAGATGTAGCTCTGCTGTTCAGTGTTACCACCAAAAGAAATCTACGCTCTTTGGCTAGCCCAGGTCTGAGAGGTCGTGCAGTGATAGAAGTAGCCAAAGGCAAAGGTTTGAAGATGAGTGTTACATCCAGCAAGCAAACACGCTCCAAACAGATGTCCTTGGGAAATGAGTGTGCTCAATCTTCATCTCCTAGGGTCAGGGTCCGGCCTGCCTTGCAGAAGCGTGATGGGTTAGAGCATTAAAGCTGAACGCAGCTCAGCCTGTCTGGCAGCCCCTGCCCAGGGGGAAGAGGAGTAAAATGACAAGAAGTGCTGCGGGCAGGGACAAGGGGCGGCTCTGCAGCGGCAGGGCTGTTGAGGACAGAGCCAGTAGAGGGGATTGCAAATTAAAGTAAGGTAGGGATTAAAAGGTCAGGCCAAAAGCTGAAACAGCTGTCATAGCTGCTTTCCACTCCCCAAGCTCTTTTTAATGCCATTTTAATTCTGAGAGATTCCCTTAATGTTTGCTTGGCAGAGCATGAGATGAGACTTCGGCCCCCAGATTGGCCTCTTCCCCGCCCGGATGCCATCCATCACATTGTGGAGGACTTTCTGACAGACTGGACAGCCCCGAATGCTCACATCCTGCCGCTGAGGCGTTTTTTGGAGAACTGCCTCAGCACTGACCTGCGCAATTTCTTTGCAGGTAATTTGGGCACAGAGTCGGGGTGGCAGGAGGAGGAGGAGGGATGTGAGGAACAAGCAACAGGAGCGATCTCTTCTGCAAATAGCTGAGATGTCCCTGTGGCAAGCTGGTGGTCTCACCATCAGTCACACCTCTTTGATGCACTCCCCAGATGGTAAAAAAAGTGGCAGTGCTGTGTATTTGTTCCCAAATAGGCTTTGCTCTTGCTCACCACCAGAATGAGACTGTCCCAAGCATACCTGGATTTAGCAAAAGGTGTATGAGTTGGGTGCACCTTTCCTTTCTCCTCCATTTTCTGAACATTCCTTTGTGCCATCAGATACCGGATCTCTTTTCATATACTGATGATGGGATTGCTTCCCCATGGGAAATGAGAGTACCGGGATGTGAGAGCTGGAGAGCTTCTGCTGCCTCCTCCCTTCCTGGTCTGAAGACTGGTCTGGGAACCTCCTGCACGAGACCCACATGATACACACAGGGAAGCAATCCTGTGGTGTGAAGAAGATGCCAGAGGGCTGTAAGCCCAAATCCAGCTCCTTTTCCTCTCAGGGTGCAGACTGGAGATCCCACCTTGCATCTCCTGAGCTCTGCAGAATGAAGTCGATTACTCTGCTGCCGTCCAGGGCAGTGTGCTGGATGGGGAACTCCAGTCATCTTCCCTCATTCTCTCTGCCTTTTGTCTTGAATGAATCCTCAAGAGTTTATCGGAATTTTTCTCTGCAGGGTACCTCTGCTGGGTCTGATTTTTTTTTTTTTAATCCTTTTTCCCACAGAGTCCTGTTTCCTGTTTGCCTTCACCCGTCAGAAGCTGCCTCCCTTCTGTCGGCAGGGGTACATGAGAATGCAAGGGCTGGTGGGGAGCGAGGGGCTCCGGCGCCGCGCGCTAGAAGCTGGCCTGCTGGAGGATTACACGCTCACAGACTTTTTGGGCAGCAGACCCCCTGACAGTCACGAAGGGTCACAGGACCGGCTGCTGAGAGATCACGTGATACCAGTTCGTCCACTGCAGCATCTTGTCAATGCAAAGGATGAGCTTTAACCTTCCTTGCTCGACACTGAAACCCAAAGGTGCTGTTGTGACAATACTGTAACAGAGATCCACAGCAGGATTCTGTCCTCTCCTGTGCACCTTTTCCATCCCCACGCCTTCCACTGACCATGAGTTGCCAAAGACCTGCTCAGATGTTGCTGTTACAAAGATGACCAGCGTGCTCTGAAGGATGAGCGATGGGCCAAAACCCAGTGATACTGAGGCTCCCACCTTGTCCTTATGGAGTTCAGAGCTTCCTGAAGATGGTGTTTGTGTTTATCTTGCAGGCCAATATCTGCAGCGACGTCCAGGGGTCACAGAAGAGAGTGCAGGAATGCCTGGGTAACTTAAAATGCCATGTCCCTCTTCAGAGGTGACCTGCTTGCACCCTGTGGCAGGCTGGTGCAGGCTCTCAGCTCCCTGGGTGCCGTATGCTGCTGTTGGTGTGCTGACTCCTAAACTGGTACTCCAGGCAAACTTCCCCGTATGTTTCCTGTATTCGAGTTAGGACAGTTTTGTAGCTTGAATGGAGAGGGGTATTTTTAGTTACTTTATAGGTTTGTAATATGTCATTTCCTGGAGAGCACTACAAGGGACCATTCCCTCCACGAAGGGTGAGTAGCTTGCCTGGAATGCCTGGGATACAGAGACTTACACCGAGTTCAGCTCCGCTGTCCTCATGTTTTTCTTCTCCTGCACCAAGCAGCCTAAAGGTTAGCCCCTGTCTTTTATAAAGCATGACCAATTTTCTCCTATTTGCACTATGTCCCATCAAGAAAGTTTCGGGTGGACTTTGATGTTGCTAAAACGCTTGTTCTCTGTTTTATTCCCCTGCAGTCATTGTGAGATCTTACTGGTGTTGGCGGGGAGGCTGTTGGCACTTTATCGCTCCCTCTGCCAGCCACATGCATTTGCCTGTCCCCTGTGGGCTCCTCCCACGGCCCTGGAGTTGCCAAGCAAGAGCAGTTTTGAGCTTGACCTTATGACACCCCTGTGATTTCTAGGCAGGAGAGGTGAGAGGAAAGAGGCTTTTACATCCACACACGTTTTCGACCCATAAACATCTAGAGACTGGGGGAGGCTGTACCTACACGTAGCTAAAACTCTCCCAATCCTTTAAATTCTGTGAAGCTCCAGTTCCTACCCTGCCTCTGCTTCATGCTTGGAGAGGCTGGAGAGCAGAGGAAGTGAAGGAGATGACAAAAGAGTTCTCACTCCCCTTTGGGAATACTGGGTTTTGCTGGTGATGCTGCAGCTGCTGGAAAATCTTACATGTTCACATGCAGCTGGAAAGGGGAAACAATCTGGGGAGCTACAGGCCTGTCAGCCTGACCTCGGTATGGGGGAAGATTATGGAGAGGTTCGTCTTGGATACGCTCATGTGGCAAGTGCAGGACAACTGGGGGATCAGGCCTAGCTAGCATGGGTTCACAAAGAGCAGGTCCTGTGTGACCAACCTGATCTCCTTCTATGACCAGGTGATCATCCTAGTGGATGAAGGCAAGGTGGTTGATGTTGTCTACCTGGACTTCAGTAAGGCATTTGACACCATCTCCCACAGCATCCTGTTGAACAAGGTGGTGGCTCACAGTGTAGACAGGTGGACTCTTTGCTGGGTTAAAAACTGGCTGGATGGCCAAGCCCAGATGGTTGTGGTAAATGGAGTTAAATCCAGTTGGTGGCCAGTCACAAGCAGGGTCTCCCAGGGCTCAGTTCTGGGGCCAGTCCTGTTTAATATCTTTATTGATGACCTAGATGAGAGGATTGAGTGCTCCCTCAGTAAATTTGCAGATGACACAAAATTAAGCGGGAGTGTCGATCTGCTTGAGGGTAGGAAAGCTCTGCAAAGGGACCTGGACAGGCTGGAGCGATGGGCTGAGGCCAATTGTATGAGGTGTAACAAAGCCAAGTGCTGCGTCCTGCACTTCGGTCACAACAACCCCCAGGAATGCTACAGGCTTGGGGGAGAGTGGCTGGAAAGCTGCCTGGTAGAAAAGGAGCTTGGGGTGCTGGTGGACAGCCGGCTGAACATGAGCCAGCAGTGTGCCCAGGTGGCCAAGAAGGCACAAGGCATCCTGGCCTGTATCAGAAACGGTGTGACCAGCAGGAGTAGGGAGGTGACTGTGCCCCTGTACTCGGCACTCGTGAGACCGCACCTTGAGTACTGTGTCCAGTTCTGGGCACCACAGTACAAGAAGGACATTGAGGTGCTGGAGCGGGTACAGAGAAGGGCAACAAAGCTGGTGAGGGGTCTGGAGAATATGTCGTATGAGGAGCGCCTGAGGGAACTGGGGCTGTTTAGTCTGGAGAAGAGGAGGCTGAGAGGAGACCTCATTGCTCTCCACAACTACCTAAAAGGAGGTTGTAGTGAGGCTGGTTTTGGTCTCTTCTCCCAGGTAACTAATGAAAGGACAAGAGGAAATGGCCTTGAGTTGTGCCACGGGAGGTTTGACTGGATATCAGGAAGACATTCTTCACTGAAAGAGTGATTAGCCATTGGAACAGGCTGCCCAGGGAGGTGGTGAAGTCATCATCCCTGGAGGTGTTAAAAAAATGGGTGGATGTGGCGCTGGTTAGGGAGATGTTTGAAGAAGGTTGGACTACATGATCCTAGAGGTCCTTTCCAACCTGAATGATTCTATGAATCGCCACCTCAGTGGCATCCTTCCAAGGGCTTCACATCTTACCGCCCCAGCTCCAGGGCCAGTCCGGGAATGGCTCTCATGGCCTATAGTGGTCTGGGTGGTGCTGCTACTTGTTACATGCTTGGCACTGTGGGGTTTTTACTTTGGTATTGCCCAGGGTAGGAAAAGGGCCTGTGACTGAACTGGGTTGAGTGGTTGTTTCATTTATTCCCTGTGTGCGCTGACATAGGGTGCCTTCTTCTTGTACCTGTATGCAGGCATGTTCTCCAGATGTTTTCTCTTCCATCCTCACATTCCCACAAGAGATCTTCAGACTGTATGTTCACAGTATGCGTTGTCTTAAATTGTAATTCCCCTTAGAAAAAAAGCGGCAATCTTAAAAAAATGGTGCCCACCAACTCTTCCAGTGTGCCCTGCACCTGTCTCTCAGGGTTCGATCTGACTACTTAAAGCCCAAAGGCCTTGCTACTACTCACTCCCAGCAGGTCCTGGGTAGCTGGGACGCAGCTTCCCCCACCCTTCATGGGTCACTGAGAGTGAGTCCTAGGAAGTCCGTGGCTGAAGGAACTGGCATTGTTTAACCTGGAGAAAAGGAGGCTGAGGGGAGACCTTCTCGCTCTCTACAACTCCCCGAAAGGCGGTTCTGTCACGGTGGGGAACACACACTGTTGTCGCAAGGAACAAGCGACAGGACAAGAGGAAACAGCCTCGACTTGCGCCAGGGGAGGGTTAGGTGGGACATGAGGAAGAGCTTCTTCCCCGACAGGGCTGTCAGGCCCCGGAACAGGCTGCCCAGGGCAGCGGGGGAGTCGCCGTCCGCGGCGGGGTTTAAGGGACGCGCAGACGCGGTGCCGCTTCCGGCCCGATCGAGCCTATGACGCGAGGCGCGGCGCGACACGCCGCAGGCCCATTGGAGCGCGCCGCCGCCAATCAGCACCCGGGGCTCGCTCCGCGTGACACAGCCCGGCGACACCTGCAGGGCGGGGGGGAAGGGGCTTGAAGGACAGCCACGGCGGCCAGTCAGAGATCGGCACCTGGGGCGGCGGCCAATCGGCTGGGAGGGTGGTGGTTCCGTTGTTCGCAGCCTTCCTGCGGCGGCGGCCAATCAACGTGCGGGTAGGCGGGGCACTAAGCGGAAGTTTCGTTGGGCGTGGGTCACCTCCGGGCCCGGGAAGGTGGGGTTCGGGGGCTGCGGCGCCGGGGGAGCGGGGTCCAGTGGTCTGTGGCGTCCTGCCCACTGGGGCTGGGCGGGGAGCTGGGTCCCTATGGCTGGGGCGGGGGTCCTGCGCTCTGGGGCTGGAGGCACAGTGGGGGCCCCATGGCTTTGGGAGGGCCCATCCCCAGCGGGTCCGGCGGCTGAGGGAGGAAACCCCGTGTCTGGGGAGCCTTGTCCCACAAGTGGGAGCTGCCCACAAGAGGTCCTCTGCCTGACGGAGCCCCGTGGTATCAGGGGAGTGGGGGTCCCGTGGCTGGGGGGCCTGCCCTGTGGGTTGTGAAGGAACAGCCAGGGGAATAGGGCTCCCCTCTGTAGGCCTGAGGGAAACGAGGACCATGTGCCTGGGGCGGGAGGCCCTGCTCCATAGAAATGAGGAGGAAGCTGGGGTCTGGAGCTGAGGTGTCCATGGCAGGTGAGGCCCCACGGCTGTGGGGCCAAAGCTGCAGCAGTGGGGTGGCAAGCGCTGGGAGTAGGGGCAGTGAGTGCACCTCTGCGGTCTCCTGTATGTTTCTGTCTGAAGCATCTCCTGGCCTGGAGGCTGACCTGCTGAGGGCACTCAGAGTCGGGCACTGCTGCAGTGGGACTGTCTCTGGGGTGCATCTGCCCCACATACCTCTTAATTTTTCCACAGATGGCCCAGAGGCTGGTGCTCCAGCGGCTGCTGTCTCTCACTCCCAGGACACTGCCCCCTCAGGGCCCTCTGGCACCATGTGCCCCCCTGGCACCACACAGTAGGGCCTTTGGCACTTCAGCAGGCTGCAGGAGCACATTCAACGTCCAGGATGGTAGTGACTTCCAGGACCGGGTAGTGAACAACCCCAAACCCGTTGTGGTGGACTTCCATGCACAGTAAGTTCCCCCCCACCATGGCTCTTGCACATGTCTCTACCATCACACTTGCAGGTTGGGCGAGGGGATGAAGGTGGGCACGGGGTGGGGTGGTGGGGAACTGAGCGTCCCTAAGGGCTTCCCAAGCTGTGAGGCTGTCAACTGTCCTGCCAGGTGTCTGGTGTTAAAGGTGCTTCTGCCCCTACAGCACAATCCATAGAGGTTTCACGTGTTAGATTGCAGCGCTGTGGGCGTAGCTACACCCTGCAGGAGTGCAAAACAGAAGTGCGAGGAAAGTGTTCCTCAGGGCAGCGTAGCTGCACCTCCCAAGTGCTTGGGTGTCGCCCTGGCATTGTATCATCCTCCAGAAGACACCTCAAGAGGAAGCTCTGCTATCTCGCCTTTTTAGCTTTGTGGATTAAAATGCCCTCTTAGAAAAACTAAATTATGTTAACAGCTGCAGAAGAGCATCGCTTCTGCAGTGGTATACTCCTGCACTGTCTTGTTGTGTCTTTTCAGTTTTCTTACGCTGCTTGCTCTTGAGGCAGGGCTCTTGACAGCAAATACCTTTATGTATTAATAACAGCCACATCATACCAACAGCAGTAGTTGTCATCGATAAAAATGTTGTCACTCTCTTGCCAGTAAAAATATTCCTAGATGTTAGCTGCTGGATGAATGACACTGATTATCTTTTTCTCATGTATTTTCATAGTTCCACAGTGTTATCATGTGAACCTTTTGGGGCTGATCTTGGGCAAACAGAGCATGAAACAATCCAAAAACTTCTGCTCTAAATAGACCAATGTTAATTGGGATCGTCAAGGGAGGGGAGGACAAATAATTGAAAGCCTGAAACCTGGTACAGAGGGAGGCTGAGGAGGAACAACGTTTACTTGAGCTTCAATTCTAAAAGAAGAGGGCACTTAGAGCTTTAACTCTTGTTTTCCTTGGGCTGAGTCCGTTCATACCATCTTGACTGGTGCAGTTAGGGGATGCGGGGGGGTTTCTGCGTATAGGGCCCCACAAAATCTGCTGTTGCTGCATCTGGGTTTGGAGTAGGTGGTCTCTCCTTGAACAGATGCAATGCCTCTGCAAGTTTTGCAGCTAAAGGGGAATTTCTGTAAACCCTGCAATGAGTATGGAGGGCAAGTCTATGATCTGATGATTGGCATAAACCGATTTGAGTGTGGGCTACAACCTCCGCAGCTGGCAGTGACACTCTCTCTAGGGCAGCTTTGTGGTCAGCAGGGTCACAGCTCCGCACATACGCAGCAGCAAGGACACAAAGCAGAGCAGGGATGAATGGCCAAGAAGAGGGCAGGAGGACCACCAAGGCTGGCAGAGCAGACAGTGATTGAAGTGACATCAAAAGCACCACGAATGCTGAATGGTGACCTCTACTTCCACTTGGGCACCCCCCCTCGCCTCCTCATGTACAGAGAAAAAACCCTTTGACAGCTCCTTTGTGAGAGAAACATTTTTCTAAGCCATGGTTTTTGGAATGGTGTTTCCAGGCTGGCTCTCAAATGGAATGGTGATGGTGGTAAAGGTACTGGCCTACCAGCAAGTCTTCCATGGCCGCTGCTTCATTTACCTCCTCTAATATCCGCTCTCCTCTTTTTTTTTTATCAGGTGGTGTGGCCCCTGCAAGATCCTAGGCCCCAGGTTAGAGAAGATGGTGGCCAAGCAGGAGGGGAAGGTGCTAATGGCCAAAGTGGACATTGATGATCACACAGACCTTGCTATTGAGTACGAGGTAGGAACCAGAAAAGCGCAGACTTTCTTTCCCTGGCCATGCAAAGAAGGTTCCTCCCTGGGGAGAGGTGTGCCTGCACAGCAGTGGCGTTGGTGGGGAGTGGAAGCCCAGTGTCTACAGGTCCCTGATCCCTCAGGTCACTTGTTAATAGGTGAATTTCACTCTTCTCCAGCTCTGCTGCTCGTGCTCAGCATCCCCACCTCTAAATTTGCAGAAGGGTGTTCTCTAAGCCTTGCAGGCACCTGTCGACATAAATGCTTGATCTGTCTAGGTAAATGCTTGCCTGGCCTCAAGGAGCCCGCAGCATACACAGCGTTCTACTGCGTGCATGGGCTGCTGAGGTGCAGTGCAGCCAGCCCATCCTCTCTTTTCCTTGTTCCAAGATTTCTTGCTAGATGATAATGTCCTATCCTTAAGCTGTAGCAGAAGGAGAGACTGTGGGTTTTGTTTGGATGGGTAGAAGCCGGGTTAGAGAACACTCATAAGCATCAGCAGTATGTGTCCTGCTCTTAACAAGCATGGACCTTGGTGCTTACACTAGTGTTTTACACACCTGTTGGGTGTGTTCCTTGAACTGTGTTCCTTGAACTTTCTTGCTCCCAGAAAGGAGCAGAGTGACTAGAGAAGGCCATGGCTTTGGTTTACATTATCTTTTTTTTGCTTTGGTTTGGTTTTTTGAGTTTGGTTTTTTTCCCTGTCTCCGTGATTAGGTAGTTTAAGAAACACAAAAACCCCTGACAACTGTGGTCACTTCCATTGTCTCTTGTTAAAAACAACAACTCTACAGAGTCGGGGCATCCTGGTGCTGAGTTATACAGGGAAGAAAGTGCTTAATTTTCACTTGCATGTCCCATGTAGCTGCTCCCCCTCTGCAGATGAAATCCTGCTCCCAGGGTGGAGGTCAGCACAGGAAGCACCTCAAGTTGCCCAGCAAAGTGTGAACCACCTCCTGAGCAAGCTGTCATTTTGCTGAGCCTGTAGGAGATGCTCTGTGTGGTTCCTACATCCTGCTGAGCTGGAAGGAGAGGGAAGTGGAAACAGCTTGTTCCCTCCCACTCTTTCCCAAGGCAACCTCTCTGCCTGTGTTCTGGTGGTGTGTCCATCCAGCTGGTGCCCACAAATGTGACTTGCAGCTTCCCTGAGCTGAGAATGAGAGCCTCTGTTGCTCTCCTTGGTGGTGGCGTGCTGGCAGATACACCCCAGGCCAAAGAAGGTGGCTGCTGGCTCCTGAGTAGGGCTGCGTGTTGCAAGGCCAGAGGCTGTGTACGTAGTTCAAGGGTGCTGGTGAGAAGTTGAAGAGGGTGAGGTTGTTTTAGTGGTGGTCAAAGTGCATAAATCCTAACAGATGCAGGCAAGGCTCTGGTAGCAGCCACCCAAAGGAGCAAAGGAGAAGAGAACTGAGATTATTAGTTTAACTCTTGTATTGTTCAAGCCCTCCAGTAGATTGAATTAGCTGGGGTTGCAAGAGGATTACCTCAGGTAGCTGGAAAATGGCAAACAGCATGTGCATGTGAAGAAAGGTCTTTAAAAAGAGGCCAAAAGTTTCCGAGTTGTGCAGGTTTGGTGATGCACTGCATGCGCTCTCCCAGCGGATGGTGAGTGAGCAGCCGTGCAGCCTGCTGTGCACAGGGCTTTCTCTGCAGGGTCTGCCTGTCTTGCAGCCCTGGTGGCACTGGTGCAGGCAGGATTGAGGCTGCAGGCCAGGGCCAGCTTCCAGCAATTCATGCTGGAGCCTTATATACAAACATGATGAAGTTTTTGTTTTGCAAGAGGGCCTGGGGGCTGTCGCTGCATCCTCTGCTCTGAGTGGTGCATGTAATTCTGGCCTTGACCATTATTCCTGTGGCTAAAACCCCATCCCTAGGCAGTGTCTGTGTGTAGGATAGCCGCAAACGGGTAAAGGAGAAATCTTTGCTTTGATCTTCATAGTTTGGGGTGTCCTCTTCAAGGCAGAAGTTTCATTCATGTGCTGAGAACGTGCTTGGTTTTGCTTAATTTTGTGGGAAGTTGCCACATAAGGAAATGCGAGTGTAAAGGCTGATGGGAAGACACTGAGTTGAGATTGAAGAGGGACCAAAGCTAGTGTTTGGGAGAGATCAGGAAAGCCAAAGGTGGTAAAGCCATTCCACTGGCGATCCAATGTCTACAGGCTGAGAAAGGGTTTTGTTTCAGGGGTTTTCAGCTTCTATACCACCCCCACAACTTCTCCACTAGCTGCCAGGAAGTTTCCTTCCATCCGTGTTTATTCCCTTGCCCACGCACGCAGCCACCAGCTTGCCGCCCAGTTGCACAATGTCCTCTTCAGCAGCCTTTTTGGTGCAGGGGGAAGGAGGGTGTGGGGGAGAGACCCCTGGAAGAGACAAGGAATGCCAGTGCATTCCTTCACACAGACTGGTTTCTGCCCTTGGCTCCCAGCCGTCCTGGCTTAGCACAAAATGAGGACATGTTTCCTGTGACTAGAAATGTCCCTGGCACCCTTTGTTGTCTGGTTATGCCCAGCACAAAAGCTGGGGATTCTTCCTTTTATCTAACACCTTTCATCTCTGGCTGTGGCCTTTCTCCACTGCTCCAGCCTGCTCCTGACCTCTTGCCCCGAGAGCAGAAAAGGAGAAGGAATACTTTTGTTTAATCTGCTGTCTCTTAACATTCTTTAGATTTATCTCTTGCCTTGGCCCGTTGCCCGCACGTGTGGCCACTGGGAAAAGGAAGGGCAGCGCCTTCTGTGGCCATGGCGGGTGAGCGGCTCAGGGGAGCTGCTGGATACAGGGCCGGTTGTTCATCAGCGGAGCTTGATCCCGTGTTACGCCTCATTCTGAAGCCTGGCTGAAGTCCTTCCCTCTGCTCTGTTGCGTGGCATCTGGGCTTGTACAAAAGCCCCAGTTTCAGATGGGAGAGAATTCCTTCGGTATGAGTGCTGCTAGGAATAGCCTGGATGGCTGCGATTATCTGTGTGGTCAGTGCTGATCAAAAGCAGCCTGACTTTTTCTCTAGAAATGCTCTTGAGGGGGGAGGAGGGTTTATTTAGGTTCAGTGCAGATGAGACTCAAAAAAAAGAGAAGGGAAAAAAAATGGAAAAAAAGGCCTCAACTTTGCATTCTAGAAATTCCCATGACATTTGCTTCTCAAGCAGCAAGACAAAGTATGTGCTCGGTTAACTTGCTCTAGCTAACAGGAAGGAAGCTGTCAAAAGTGTTTTCTGGGCAGAGGCAAGTTGCTCAGTGCCTCTGGTTCTCACCCAGCTCTGCAGTGCCAGCCACAGACCTGCCACCCCTTCTTGGGGCTTGCTCACCAGCACAGAAAGGGGAAGAGCTGGAGAGGTTGAGGTTGTGTGGAGCTCCTGGGTGTGCTGGTCAGCACGCAGAGCTCTGTAACTCGGTGTCAGCGGCGCTTCTGTAGCGCTTCCAAGAGTTGCCTGTTCCTCACCTGGGCCATAATGGCCAGATGCTTCCTGCGGCTGGTTGGGCAGGCTGGTTTCTTGGCTGGAGCTGGGGCAACTCTGCTCCTTATTAACCCACTTTGCAAACCAGAGGAAAGCTCGGGGGAGCTTTGCCCATCTCAGTGAGGGAGAGACCAGTGGAGTGCAGGGCTGGAACCATCCTTTCTCCCCCCAGAAATCACAAGGGTGCGTTGGCGGCACCGCTCTCACCGGAGTGCTGGGGCCCGAGCTCCCCGGATCCGCTCCCGCCGGTCACTAGGAGGAGCTGCAGCCCCGGCGCTCCCAGCCCTCCCAGCCCTGGGGGACAGATTGCGGGGAGCCGCGCCGGAGTGGCCGGCTGGGACCGGGGGGAAGGGAAGCACAAAATGTCTCTTTCATCTCAGGCTCCCGATGGGAGAAAAGCCAGTTCTCTGGCGGGTTTCCCGAGAAAGGATTTGCAGATCCCGACTGGCAGCGGGGCTGGCAGTGCGTTCGGGAAGGCCCCGCAGGCTGGGGGGGGGAGCAGCAGGCGAGATAAGGACAGGACGTTTTTCAGGAGGGTAGGGGAGAGAGGCTTTGCAGAGCTGTGGCGTCAAAACCACAACCAGCTCTCTCTGCTGCTGCAGCTCTCTGAGCTCTTCTTGCTCCTTCACTTGATCCTGTCCCTGGAGTCTCTTCTGTTGCCAGCCAGCCGGCAAGTCTCTGGGGAGCATTATCATTTCTCTTGGATGATTCCCAGAAAACTTTGTTCTAGGTTAAAAAAGCCATGCCCAGAGCAGCACAGCTGCCTGCTGGCTCTGGTCAGAGGGACTTTTTCACTTCTTAGCTAATCATCAGGGATTTGCAGTGGACAGCCACTGGGGTGTGATCAGCTAAACTACTGAAAACGGGAGCAGAAAAGGAAAGATGTGTGGGAGGGGGTTGTCATTACTGTGATAGGATGGAGCAGAAGATCTGCCTGTGCAGTGGTGGGTGGAGGACCCTCCTCCAGCTCCAGTCCTCCAGTCTGGAAAACACCAGTTCAGTCTGATACCACCCTGGCTATAAAATGTCCAAAGGTCGTTGTATCTGTAGAAGTATCCTGGTAAAAGACACGGTTTGTTTGCTTATGATAGGACAAAAGGGAAGGAGAAGAGGAATTTGTACTGGAAAGGGGGGAAAAAGTTTGCCTTGTTCTTTTTATATTAGCTTTGGTTTTATCTTTAAAATTGTGGGTCTTATTTAAACTTGAAAAATCTGCTCAGCCTTTGCTTAAGCAGTGTAATGTAAGCCAGTGCAGAAATGAGGCCACAGGGAGAGGAGGAACGTGGAGCCTCCTATGGCCTGTGTTTTGTGAGCAGATACATTACTCTTGAGCAGTGTGTGCCCAGCTCCTTTGTAGCCACTTCTGTAGAGCTCCATTTGGGGTCTGGGTGCAGCTGGGCTTCCTGGAGCTTCTGCTCACCTGTCTCCCTGTTTCTCTTGCCCCCAGGTGTCAGCAGTGCCAACTGTGCTGGCTATGAAGAACGGAGATGTCGTGGATAAGTTTGTGGGGATAAAGGATGAGGATCAGCTGGAGGCATTCCTCAAGAAACTCATTGGAGCCTGAAGTATAAAAGTGGCTGCACCTCTGCCTCTGGACACGTCCATGTTGTGCATTCCTCGCCTGGGAGAGCTGAGGGGCATGTGAACTGCCTGCCTGGTACAACCTAGGGTTTTCTTCTAGTCTGGGGTTTTCAGGAGATGGACAGTGTTGTAACCCTTCCCTCCCACTCCCCCTTCTCTTGAGCAGTAGTAGATGTAAAGGGCGCTGAGGAGCAGGGCTGCTTATTCTCAAAATGGGGAATGCGGCTGGAATTAGAAGCCTGTGTTTATCAGCAAAGAGCTGATGTGTGGAGCTGCTGCTGCTGAGTTAAGAGGAGGAATGTTTTTCTTTTCGCGCAGCATCTGATAGCCCAGAGCAGAGGGCAGCTGCTCCCTGCAAGTTGTGGGTACATACCTGCCCTGGGTGGGTTTGTATAAAGCTGAGAATGCCTCTGCCTTGCCTGTGAAACCTGTCTCCTTGTCCCTCTGTCCTCGTGTTGCTGGGACAGGTACAACTCCTCCACAAATCTATGGGCTCCCATCATAATTTTATAAGAGAAAATAGAAGTATTTTATGGATCTCCTTTTGTAGGTCTGTAAGGTCTGTAATAAAGAGAACTTTATCAGTCACTGCTGTTTAGCTGGAGAATAAAATTTGATTCTCAGAAATCACAGAGAAGTCCCTTGTCTGTCCAGAGAGGTGAGAGGGAGGAGCAGCAGCAGCACAGGGGCTGATTTCTAACAGTGGATTGGGAGAGCACAGGTTACAACTTGACCTCTATTAAAAGTTAATGTACCAGAAGACAAGCAAGTAGATTACTTTTACAGGGCTTTCACTGCTGCTTCTAGGACCCCCTTTGGATGATGCTGGAGGAGGGACTCGCCTCCTGTGTGCAGAGGAACAGCGGCTCGCTGTGCACAAGACACCTGAACTGTGCTTGCTCCCCCCATGCTTTTCTCACTCCTTTGCTGCCCGAGGAGCCTGAGAGCCTCCCTCTCCCTTGCCTGAATGATTAAATTGCTCATACAGGTGAGCCCTGCCAAAAGGCAGTCTTTTAAAAGACTTTCATAGAATCATTATGGTTGGAAAGGACCACCAGGATCATCAAGTCCAACCTTCATCCTAACATCTCTCTAGCCACTAGACCATAGCCTCAAGTGCTACATCTACTCATTTTTTAAACACCTCCAGGGGTGGTGATTCTGCCACCTCCCTGGGCAGCCTATTTCATTGCTCTGCCCCTCAGACTAAGGGAGGCAGCTTTGTGCTTGTATCGCAAGCAGCCTTCATCCCTTCTCATCTCTTCCTCCTCTCCATTTACACCTATTTCCAGTCAGTCTGGCTTCTAAGTGTTCCCAGGCTGCTCCTCGTGTGCTTGTAGGCAGAGCGCAGCACCAGGGCTGATGCCTACTGTAATGCTTAATTCTAGTTTGCTTATCTAAGCTGCATGAGAACGTTGTAAGTACTTAATAACCATATACAAGCTGCTTTTTATTTTTTCTTTCCTTCACAGCTTCTGTATCCTTCAATCACTCTTAACTCTGCTTTGGCTCTGCTCCATTTCACCTCCCTGGCATTAGTTGCTATGAGCAGCAAGGCAAATTTTTTCTGCACCTTTGCAGTAACAATTTATGACCTTTGAAGGAGCAGAGGAGTGGTGATCCAAGTGCTGTTTGTCTTGCTGCAATCACAGTGCTGCAGGCATCACTGCTCCCACCTGCTTCCATCACTCCTGGGGCCTGGGCAGCAGCAGAAGGTGGTGGTGCTGGTCCATCGAGATGGGTACCTCCCCATCTGGGCTGGGCTGATCTCACCCCCAGCACGCTGCTAGAGGTGATGTCACTTGGTTGTAATTTTGTAAAGAACTGTTGGTCAGTTACAATCAGTAAAAGAAAAAATTTATTTTATTCAGGAGACCACAGATGCTCTGCTGCTCATGTCCTGCTCATGTTTCAGGCCGGGCAATTTGCCCTAGAGTTTTGGTGTTCCTGCTCTGTAAACACTTCTAGTAAGGACTGTCTCCATTTTCCTGCATGAGCAGGAAAAGCAGGGGAACAGCGTCATGTACCCGACAATAGTCAACTTTCATGCTTCACCATCCTACAGAACAGGAAAAAACACAGTGACTTTGCATTGTGTGATTAAGGGGCAGTATAAATTAGCTATTTTATCACTTCCTTGTAAAGGAAAAGTGGAGCTAAGGTGCCATTCAGCTGTTAAAGTGCCAGCAGCACTCTTTAGGGTGCATTATGTGAAAGCCACAACTGTTTCTTTGAGATAAATGCTGAAGACCCACATATGTGGTACCCTGTGGAAGTCCTTCAGAAACAGCATAACGGGTGGAGAGGGGAAGGAGGGGTGTGGGGACACTTGAGATTCACTGGGCGCTTTGCACAGTTTCTACCACAGGACAGGACTCCTGTGCAGGGATGTTAAGGCAGGCTCTTAATTCAGCTCCTCATTTGCTGACTGCTTGGGGGAGGCTTCAGGGATTCCCGCAGTTCCTGTTAATAACAGGAGGTGCAAGTGGGAAGTGCTACCAGCAGTGTGTTTATGGAGAAGTTAAAAGAGGGGTTGCACAGCAATTTTCATGCCACCTGAATGTGATGTCGGCCTTTCCTGAGAGAAGAGAGCTGAAGCAATAGGTAATTCCTTAGCAGTAGCTGCTTTTTCCATGTCAGTGGGAAAAATGTTTCCTCTCTGCTCACTCCAGCAGGGATGCAGCTGGTTTTCCCTTTTGGAGTTAAGCACATCGAATGCTCCTCTGTTATGTTAAGCATTTGCTGTCTCCTGCCCAAGCCTGCCTGTATTACAGCAGCTTTCTCAGCTTCTGATGTTCCTGGTTGCTATTTTAAGAGGACCTAGCAGTTGTTGTCTTCTCAAGGGAAGCAAAGCTCAGCTAAACTAGCTTCTCCCTCCCCAGGTATGTTCTGAACCCAACACCAAGATTTCCCCCCCCCAGCCCTGACAAGTCCTCACAGTCTTGTCCAGGGTGCCCAATTCCAGGCAAGCGGAAGTTTTCCATTCATTTCTGTTGGCTTTACACTTGTGTCAGGTCTTAACACAGCTGCTCCCTTTCCCAAGACGTTTGTGCCTCCCTGCTGAACTCCGTGTTCACCTCCAACTGCTCTGTGCCATGGCAAATGCCAGCAAGGAAGGAGAGCTATGCTACCTTCTCTGCTAGGGGTTCTACATCAAGACCAGCTTCAGGTGCTGGCAGAAGATAGAAAATTCATGTGGCCTGGCTTGCAGCACACAGGGGGCTGTGTATACGTGGTTCTCTACAGCTTTGTAGGGGACAGTTTTGGCCACATTTGGCTCCAATGAGATCTGGCCTCAGCAGCCCGGCTGCCCAGCACTGACAGTAAATCCTTTGCTTTATCAACGTATTATATGATTCCTCCTGTGCAAAGAACAAAACAAAGACCAGCTCCATGTCAACAGGGAAACGGCCAGCACTGACGCTGCCCTAGGCAGGGCTTTCACCAGCCCAGCCGAGCTGTTTGCCCTCAGTCAATCGCTTTGAGCTTCCCCACCACCACCACCTCATTTTTCTCAACTAAATAATTAGGGGATTTGGACAGAATCGGCAGTGAAGTTCTGCAGCCCTGCGAGGCTGTTAGCAGCAATGTGAAGCTCAATGTTGTTCAAAACTTGCTGCATTGCCTTAAGTGCTCACTGTGAGTTTTGGCTTCCCCCAAGTTAAAGAATAACAGCTTGCGTAGCTGCAGTATCCTAAGCAATAAAAAGATTAGATAAAACTCCCATAGGCTTGACTTCCAGACTGAAGCCAAACTAGATCACCTGTTACACAGTTGTATCCTCGTTACCTGCCCCTATGAGCCACCCAGGCTCAAGTCCATCACCCCACATGGGCGCTTTACTGCTGCTCCTCTCAAGGACACAGGGTGCACTTGTGAGCTTCGTGGCTTCTCTGCCTCTGTAACTTTGGCAACACTTTCCCTCTTGAAACCTTTCTTAGGCAAAAAACAGGCTGCAACTCACAGTGAGAGTGGTAGCCTCAGGCTGGGCATGATGCTGGAGGGGGCTGCTCTGCTTGAGCCATGCTTGGATGCTTTTTTCCTCAACATGCATTCCACCGTCCAGGGAAGGACGGAGGCAGGAGCAGCAGGGGAAGCCCCAGATATCACCCAGAGGAGCCAAATGGGCGGAAACTGGAGACCTCCAGGGAGAGCTTGAAAATGTGACATCCCAGTGGGGACGGGGTGAGGAGAAACCCTGTAGCTGCCTCTGGGATGGCAAGAGGTCCATGCTGGGCAGGGAGATCAGGCAACCAGTCCTGTAAGGAAAGGCCGGAGCTGCTTGTGCCCTATGGGCAGAGGAGAGCTGGCACCTGCAGGCATTAGAGCAGCACCCAACCTGCTGCCTGCCCACATCAACTTCCCAGCCCCTCGGAATCCAAACAGTCACAATCAAAATGCACTAAAATTGAGTGGGTTTTCTCCATGGCCTGCAGCTTCTGTGAAGAATGTTCCCTGCACATACATATATGTGTTTATCTGCTCACAGACTCTTGCTCTCTGTTGTGGAGAGTGCCAGGAGCTTCTGGGGCTCACAGATGTCCCCAGCAGCTGTAGGTGCTGACGGAAGAGGACATTAGCCAGCCTGCTTGCTCTCCCACTCAGGGGAAGGCTGAGCTCCCAGCACCCCTCTTGGCACATGCTACTCCTCCCTCTGCTGCTGAAGGCACCCCAGCTCCATCTCTTATGAGCGGAGGAGTGGTTGAGCAATACTGAAAAACAGGAAATTTCTGCAGTGAGAGTCCTCAGAAACATCCACTTGAAGTTGTGCAGAGGGTACAAAACGCACCAGAGATTTCGGTGGTTTCCAGAGATGATGGTGACCTCCGGCCACCCGCGTGGCTGTAACTCCTCCATGCCAGTCTCATGCAGCTGGCAGCAAGAGGATGTTTGTACCAGCTGTAGTTTCATGGCCTCAGGACAGAGAGGAGCTGCATCTCCCGAGGCTGCTTTGTTGCTCCATCATGAGGCAATAACGCTTCCCGTGGGGCCATGGCCGTGGGCGCAGGGCCTGCGTGGCTCCTTTCCTTGCGGTGGCTTTAACCACAGGGCTGTGCCGGCAGGTAGCGATGCCCTGGGCCTGGCTAACGCAGCGGCGGTGATGGAGACAGAGCGCCGTGCTGCGTGCAAGCTCCGGCTTGCCCGATGGTATTTATATAACATCGTTCTGCTTTAATCTGGCTTTTAAAGTAAATTGTCAAAGCCGTTTCTGTTCACTAGGATGCTTTTTCTTTTCTGTTTTTTGACTGCAAGTTTCATCTTTCAAAGCTTGGCTAGTTTTGAGTGATGTTGAAAAACCCCATTTGCGGTGGCTTTTTGTTCCGTGCTGGTATTGTTCTGGCAAAAGTGGTTGTTTTCTTTTCATCCTGGCATAGCTCTGGAGTGACTGCATGGTCTGAGCTCAAACTTTCTAAAAATACCCACCCGTGAGGACAGATCCAGCATGGCAGTGTTCAGACCCAGAGATTAACACTTGGAAAGGTGCGGTGGTCTGAAAAAGAAGCTGGTGGCAGCATCGTACCAACTCTGGGCACGGTAAGCCCTGGAGCTGCAAAGCTTGGCAGGCAGAGAGGACCTGCAGAGTGCTGTGGGTCTTGCTGGGGTGGCAGGACCCATGTACAGGGGAAGTCCACACAGCACCTGCAGAACCAGCCCAGGGGAAATACTGTCTGCAGGAAGGCTATCGAGTGACTCAGAAGTCATAAAGAAAAGCACTTGTTGCTGCTTGGAGAAGCAAGGCTGAACCATGAGCCTGTTCCTCACCAGAGGCTGGTCTCCATAACCACATCCCCTTGTCAGAGCATGAGACAGGCAGCTCTGGGGGAAGGGAGGATGGCAGGGACTGAGCAGAGCAGAGATTAGGCATATGACTAATTGCAGGAAAGCATGTGGGACCTCCTTTTTGTCCTTCCACTAGCTGATTGCAGGAAGCTCCCCAGGTGATGGCTTTAGCAGCTGCTGGGACAGAAGACCTTATTGTTCTGTGCTTGTGTTTAGTGCCATGCCAGTTTTTAGCAGGAAGCTACAAGACAAAACCCTCGCGTTCTTCTTTCTCACTTGCCAGGCTTGCTCTCACGGGGCTGATCCTTCAGCTTGGCTCTTTCAGCTTAGCTTGCCACCTGAGGAGGTCCAGCTTCCCCTTCAGGGAAAGGCTGTGGATGTTGTTTACCTGGACTTCAAGTAAAGCCTTTGATACTGTTCCCCACAGCATTCTCGTGAAAAAACTGGCTGCCCTAGGCCTGGACAGGCGTTTGCTCTGCTGGATCACACACCGGCTGGGTGGCCAGGCCCAGAGAATGGTGGGGAATAGAGTTAAATCCAGTTGGCGGCCAGTCACAAGTGGTGTTCCCCAGGGCTCAGTATTTGGGCCAGTTCTCTTTAATATCTTTATCAATTATCTTGATCAGGAGATTGAGAGCACCCATAGTAAGTTTACAGACAACACTAAGTTAGGTGGGAGTGTGGATCTGCTTAAGGGTAGGAAGGCTCTTCAGAGAGACCTGGACAGGCCGGATCAGTGGGCTGAGGCCAATCATCTGGACTTCAACAAGGCCAAGTGCTAAGTCCTGCACTTGGGCCACAACAACCCCCAGCAACGCTACAGGCTTGGGGAGGAGTGGCTGGAAACCTGCTCAGCAGAAAGGGACCTGGGGGTGTTGATTGACAGCCGGCTGAACGTGAGCCAGTGTGTGCCCAGGTGGCCAAGAAGGCCAAGAGCATCCTGGCTTGGATCAGGAATAGTGTAGCCAGCAGGACTAGAGAAGTGATTGTCCCACTGTAGTCGGTGCTGGTGAGGCCGCACCTTGAGTCCTGTGTTCAGTTTTGGGTGCTGCAGTATAAGAGAGACATTGAGGTGCTGGAGCGGGTCCAGAGAAGAGCTATGAAGCTGGTGAAGGGTCTTGAGAGTAAGTCTTATAAGGAGGGGCTCAGGGAACTGGGACTGTTTAGTCTGAAGAAAAGCAAGCTGAGGGGAGACCTTTTCATTCTCCACAGCTACCTGAAAGGAGGTTGTAGGGAGGTGGGTGCTGGTCTCTTCTCCCAGGTCACAACTGACAGGACAAGAGGAAATGGTATCAAGTTATGCCAGGGGAGGTTTATGAAAAACTTCTACAGCAAAAGGGTTATCAAAGACTGGAACAGGCTGCCCAGGGAAGTGGTTGAATTGCCATCCCTGGATGTATTTAAAAGCCATCTAGATATGGTGCTCAAGGATATGGTGTAGGAGTGGGCCTGGTAGAGATAGATAATGGCTGGACTTGATGATCTTAAAGGTCTTTACCAACCATAGCTATTCTGAGATTCCCAGCTGGGCTGGGTTCCGTGCGCTTCTTGCTAAGGTCCTGGCAGGAACATGGAGACATTTCATAGAGCTTGGGCAATATCAAAGGTTGCTGCTGTCCCACCTGCCACTGTATTTCTAATGCTAAACTACGCAGTCACTCAGCACACCAGCCCCCTTGTACCTGTCTGGACCCTGTTTAGTTCCTGTTCCCCTTTCCCTGGCCTTGGGCTCAAGTTCTGTTCTCAGTTTGGGTTTTCTTGGTGACACTCAGAGGAAGCATGTTTGGGGTTTTCTTAAAATGTCTGGCATTTCACAGGAAGGCAGAAGCTGGCAGAGCCCTTGAGATGAAAGGATGCAGGAACATGAGGGACCCATCACTGCTGGTCTCACTGGAGCCTGCAGCACAGAAACAAGCAGCGTGTAGCCATGTCGGCTGACATATTCCTTAGGCTGCTATCATCTCCCTGTTCTGCTGCTCCCTGTGATGCTGTGCCTCCCTGTGACACTGTGCCCAGCCCACGGTGGCTCATCAACAGCACATGGCTGACCTAAGGGCATGGTTTCCAGCCTCATCCTCTCCAGCCTGCAGCAAGGGGAACAGCAGCTGAGCTCTGCCAGTGTTAAATCCTGAGCCTTGTTCCCCTGCACCCTTTTTTCTTCTCTCCGTTGGGTTTTATACCAAGGCCAGGAATGATGGTCACATCCCCTCCATGGAATCAACAGGCTGCAGCATTTCCGGCAGAAGCAGCCACACGTCGGAGGCAGTGGTAGCAAATCCCCCTGCGACGGGGCTGGCGGGGCAGGCAGGTTGGTGTGTCGCCAGCTCTGCTAAGGGGTGTCAGACGGGGTTTTCCATATGGAGCGGATGTGCCCGGTGTTGTAATCTCACCTGGAGAGCACCTGGCTGGGGTTCAGCCCCCACCACACTTGCCTGCACCCATGATCTCATGAGGTTTTGCAAACGCTGGCTAGGCACAGCCAGCCCATGGTGGGGAAGCTGCAGGGAAGGTGCAGAGCCCAGGGTGATTCAGCTACGAAGCCTCTCTCACAGATGAGTCAGGCTTTATTCCAGCGTCTCTGTGTCTTGCTGTGGGGGAGATATGTCTACAAATTGCAGAAGCCCTCACAAACTGGCTCTCCCCAGCACTGCTGTCCCTTTGTCCCCTCAGCCCAGCATCCTGGCCAAAGCTGGTTCCTGCCGTGGCCGCAGCGATGCTGCGCACAAACAGCCGCATCGTGTCAGCGTGCCGGGCTGCACCGCCCTCCTAAATGACCCGATTCCCAACAGTGAGGACAGCGCAGCCAATGTACAGCTCCCTGGGCTGAGGGGAGCCCAGCCGTGCTCGCTGTGTATCTCATCTGTGTCTCCCACCAACATCATGTCTGCTGGTGTCTTCTCTTGCCACGTGGAGTGGCAAGCTACGTATGAGTAGCGTGCAGGGTGTTTAAACCCGTAACCTCTGCTTTGCAGAAACGGTGAACATGCTCTCCTGGGGCAGTGGGCCTGGGGGGTGACTGGCAGCACTGTCAGCATTTTGGAAAGTCATGGCTGATTCCTTGGAAGAAGAGTTTGCAGAGGCAGAGCACCAGCAAATGGTGCCCACGCAAAGATGAAGGAGGAGAGGCCTCCAGCCATCGCTCACAGGCAACTATCAGCAGCCCCACAAGCTGCGTCTGGGGGCATTAGGAAATGAAATGCTGCCTAACGGGGCGTTCTGCCCAGTTTCTGCTCTGGCCTCTGCTGGCTCTGCCCTCTCTTGCACTAGGGCAGGGGGATGGGACAGGAAGGCCCTCATTATTCAGGGCTTGCTAATTAGACGGGAATGTTATCTCCAGCCCAGATGTCAGCTCTGACCTCCCTCTAACCTTCTTCTGGAAATCAAAACAGACGCAACTCTGTTTGTTTTAAAATAATAAAAATAAGTGTTTGGGGTGAAGCAGGAAAACCTGGCCCTGGGGGTATGGCTGGGGAGAGAGGAGGGCATGCAACCAGATAAGCCTGGTGAGATATGCCAGGCTGCAGATCTGGGAGGGACAGGCCACCTTGCCCTGGGCAGAGAACAAAGTTCCAGGGCTTACGGTAGCTATGCACGTATTTTGGGCCCTCTAACCTATATCCAGCAGTGGTGGTGGCAAAGACACAGCTTCCCATGCTATCCTAGCCCAGCCCAGCCCAGCCCAGCCGGCAACCAGTAGGTGCAGAAGTGGAACTGATGGGGAAGGTCAGCTGAGTTTGTATTTTACTTCCCTGCCTTGCTTTGAGATTTACCAAAGGGTCTCTCAAAAGATGTCGATCCCTGGAACGAGCTCTGCCTTTCAAAGCTGAGCTGCATGCTCAGCCAGCAGCTGAGATGCCCTGTCCCTGCCTCCCTTCTCCCTCCCTGCAGATCATGTCCATGACCTATTTGTCAGCCTCATACCTGACATCTCATATTCTTGAGGTGCATTTCACCATCCACAGCCTGGAGCTCATCTCAGCTTTCCCCGTTTCTCATCTTTTATGAAGACTTCAGAGGGATTGCTCATCACGCCGCAATCCTGATATTGCAAAAGGCACCACTGATTTGCAGTCACACATCGTTTTGCCTACCATTATCCCCAGGACAGCAAGCAGGTAAAAGTTTTGAGGTGTCCCTTCTCACTTGCCTTCTTTGAAATCACGTGCTGGCCCACTGAGTAATGGGTGTCCTTTCTTACGCTCTGAAGATCATGCCTCATGGTTATGACATCACAGCAGTGATGCATTGCCCTCTGGCAACATCGGCAGAGCTGAACATTATTTCTGTTGTCTTCCAGTCCTAGCCACCACCTGCCTCCCCAAGCTTCAGGGTTACTGAAGCAGAGTAATAGCTAAGAGGTGAGTAATTGAGAAGCTACCTGACCAGATTTAGACCTGACTGTAAACATCATTCCTGATAAGAACAGTAAGGACAATGGGTGCCTGCTAAGGTGCAGAGCTGCTGAAGGAGAAGGACAATGCACAGATGTCCCTGGGTATGCATACGAATGGCACTCACAGCATACCTGCAGTGCGGCTCTGCTCATAGAAGCCAGCACAGCTCCCTGGACCTGAGTGAATCCGCACCCATTTTTATGACCTAAGCCTCTGAGCCAATATTTACATGATGGGTGGATGCACCGACTCCCTGTGTGACGCTGTGGACACACACTGGCATATGTTGGTACAGTGCATGCACACCCCGACAAACGCACTCGCACAGACTCGTGCTTTTACAAGTAGGCAGAGACACCTGCTCTCCTCCAGAAGGTGACACAGACAATTCCTCAGGCTGCTCCAGGATGGTGCTTTACATTTGCAAGAGGAATGTTAGCAAACTGGAGCAACTCCAGTGGAGAAGCATGAAGCTGCCCAGGGGGGTGGACCATCTGACACATGAGCAGGGGCTGAGGGAGCTGGGTTGGTTTGCAAAGAGAGGAGAAGGCTTGCGAGGAGGGCTATCTAACTGCTGCCTTCTGCTACCCAAATAGGGGTTATGCAGAAGGTAGAGCCAAATTGCCAGAGGTGCCCAGTGAAAAGACAAGGTGAGAACAGAGACTGTGGAGCTGCCATCCTCACAGACTTTCAAAACCCATCTGGATACGGCCCTGAGCACCCTGATCTAACCTTAAGACTGGTCCTGCTCCAAGCAGGCAGTTGGACCAGAGACCTCCAAAGTTACTTCCTACGCTAAATGGTGCTGTGATTTTGCTAATCCTACATGTTTGGCAATAGACATTCCTTAATTCCGATACTGACTGCAACTACTTGCATGTGGAATGCTATATCAGCCTCTGTGACCAGCCACGCAGCTGGAGTAAATTCATTCACAGTGTCACTGGAAAGGCGGCTTTCTGGCCTCTCCTGGGCTGTACTTTTCTCTCAGTTTCTGACCAGCTTATGCCTCGCTGCCCATGACCATGCATTTCCAGCACCTCTCTCGCACCCAGGTAGTCAAATGGACCAAGGAAATGATCAAGATGGAAATTTCTCTCTTTCGTTTCAAGTTTGTTTCCAGCTGAATCAGCTGGCTGTGTCATCTGGGACTGGCAGTGGGAGTGTGAAGATGAGAGGAAGGAGGAGAACAGCCCCCCTTCAGCATCTGCTCAGACCTGGGTTGGCTTCATGCAGTTGTCATGCCCTGACCCTTGTGAGGCTGAGGAGGAACATGAAGTTCCACCCTTGCAGGTTAACTTAACTCATGTCACTCATCCCAGGGGAAAAGGGTGCACAGCTTCTCCTTGAGCCACAGACAGCCTGCAAGCAGTTAAAGGGTGGCTGTTTTGGTAAGCTCAGGAGAGGTGGGGATCACCCGAAATCACTCTACCTGAACCACTCCCACAGCTCCTGCCCGCTTGGCTCTCAAAATATGTGGCTTGAGAACTATAAAAACTCAGTACATGGTAGGGAAGGTCATTACATCTGGCAGCTCATGCACCTCTGTGCGAGCCTGGGTGTCTGAGGACTGGTAAGCCCATGTGCCAGCATCTGGCCCACTCAGCCCTGCGCTTCTGCAACTTGAACACCACCACAACTACAAGAAGTGTATTACAGAGGAAGCTCTCAGTGCCTGTTTCCTCACTTATAAAACAGAGATAACTGCCTTCTGGAGTGCTAAATATGACTGGTTTTGGTAAAGATTGCTGAGGGCTGGTGTTCAGCGCGTGCTTTGTCCTCTGGAAGGCCAGCCTTCTGCAGCTGGCAAGCCACGTGGCTAATCCCTGCCTCCCGCCTGCTGCCCCTTCCCAAAACGTGCCAGTGTTCACAGAAGGAGATGGGTGCTGTGACGTCTTTTTTTTTTCTCCTATTGAGAGAAGTTGAGTCACACAGGGGTGATGTCCTGTGGCTGGCAGCAGGCACGACAACAAAGAGTTACAGCCCGAAGCTCCGCTCGCTGTACGCCCCTCCCTTGCCCAGCCACCATATGCATGTGGCTCAACATTTCATGTCCTTGGTTTAATGAACTCGTGTCAGGAATTTTATGCACATAGCAACCTTATCTGATGACAGTGACATTTTTAGCATGTTTATGTTCGGTTTTATTTGCAACCCGTTTCCAGCATAGTTCAGCTGGGTGGACTGGACAGGGCTGAAATGTGTACGAGCCCAGTGTGCACACTGGCAGCGCAGCCAGAGGGACTGGGGGGTTCCAAAGTGCATCCAGAGGCAGAAGGATCTGTAGCAGTTTGTGCAGCAGATCTGCCAGCTGCAGCCTTTCACACACCCGCTCCTGTCTGACAAGCGACACTGGGGGGGCCGAAGGGAGGGCTGTTTGTTTTTCCTTTCTTTTTTCTTCCGGTTCTCAGTACTATCACAACCAGATGGGAATAGATTTCCCACGTTGGATGCAGGGGACTCCACGATCCAGTGGTCCCAGATACCCACAACATTACAAACGCAGACGTTTCTGCTTCACCACAGCTCCAGCTAGTAGGAGGTATGAGGGAGAAGGGCAGGGCAGCCAGACCGTTTTGTCGTTTGAAATTTAAACAGCTGGATCCAGCAAGGGTTCCCAGGGCTTCTCCCGGGAAAGAGGTCAGCGGCTTGTGCAGGCGGACAGCCTGGGAGCGAGCCTCAGGAGTGCCCCTGGAGCCTCCACCTCCGCACCCTGCTGCCGCCCAGCGCTCCTGCCCATATAAGGCTGCAGTTGTCGCGATGAAAAAGAGCCATAAATAGTTGTATGATCGTTACCTGCCTTGCTCCTTCCCAAGTCAGGCTCTTCCTGCCTGTGCCTTCCAGCGCTCCCCTCCCCATTCCAGCTCAAGAAAGGCAGCGCTTCCCATGCCTCTGCTCACGGATGTGCAAGCCCAGGCCATGAGGTCCAGTTTCTCCAGGCGCTCTGCCCTGCATGACTCCTTGCCTTGGACTGTTCAAAGCGTAGAAAGCCTCCTGCCTGACACTATTCACTTGCTTTACAAAATGCTATGGGAGGGGAGCTGCGGCTTCCCTGTCTGCACGCCTTTCTTCAGCAGCTCATGGGCCAAAAGTTTCCTTAGTTTGAAGGATGGCACTTCCGTTCTTCAACTGAAAGTGTACGTACAAGGGAAGGTGTAGGAGGACAAAGAAAAACAGTACATCAGGGCAAAACAAGACACTAGCAGAGATGGTAAGCAGCCCTATGCCAGACGTTTCTGCTTGATTCTTTTCCAGGGTGTGAGATCCCACAGGAGAGGATGCACTCAGGCAGGGACTGCATGACAGGGAGGGAGCTGTGCTGACCAGCATGTAGGCAGGGATTGCACCACCTTGCTGGGTTTGGCCCTAATCCCATAGCATGTATTGTGAGGTCCCCTGCCCCCCTACACAGCCCCTGGGGACCTGAGGCACACAGGGCCACACAGTGGGAGAGACGTAGTTGTTCATGTCAAGGGAGGAGGCTGTCCTCAAGGTTTTATGCTTAGCACGTGAGCCTTCAAATGGCCACCTTCCCCCATCTTTTCTCTCTAGGAAAATGATCTTCAAAGGGCATATTGCCCTTTCTGGGATGCGGTGTGTTCCTATGGGGAATATCTAAATGCAGAGGAGACCTTGCTGTCTCCTGGAAGGAGAAGCTTATCATGATGAGGAAGATACTGTGGGCTGAGTAGCAGCAAAGTCCTAGACCATGACTTTGGTCAGGAGACCAAAAAACTGCTCTCAGGAGACCTAGACTATCTGTCAGACAATTATTTGCCTGTTTCCTGATATGGCTGAGTTTTACTCCTTCCCCCCTTCTCAATTTTTCTCTAAGTAATGAAGCAATTCATTGTCAGTGCATATTTTAAACACCAACTCTGTTGGTTCCTGTCTTAGACCCAGCACACACTTCCCAAAAGTTTCCTGTGGGCCTCAACTACAGCATTTTAAACATTTTCCATCGCACGTGAAGCAGCTCTGTGCTGCCATGGAGTCCCTGGTTCCATGATTTGCCTGGTCAGTCGGGGTAGTAACCTGTACTCAGCTCCTGCCTGGGACCTGCTGCACACATTGGGGCCAGACTTGGCTTTCTCCACTTCTGATTGCTCTCTCACACTGAGTGTGTCTGGTTCGTTTGAGCTTGAAAGCTCTTTGAGGAAAGCAACAGGAGCTGATTGTGGCTTGAGAATCAGTCTGTGCTGCTGCAACACAGTGAGAAAGAAGGACTGTGGACTGATGTGCAGCAATAAAGAGGGGAATGCCTATCTTCACTAGACTATCCTCAGTCCCAGAGAGGAGACGCAAGATTGTTCTCAATGAGCACTATTATGCTTGGGAATCTGCCACTGAGAATTATGAATTTTCCCCTAGACTGTCTTTTCCAGGTCTGCTGGCAGGCCAGGAGACACAGACCCTGTTGGGACTGTAGCTTGATCTGCTCTTTCCCCAGTTCCACATAAACACTCTTCCCTTGCTTTCTGGGCAGCTCCTTGGATGCAAAGGCAACTTTCAGGAAATGCAGAGGTAGCCCTTGTCTATGCTTGAATATCTGGGTGTCTTCTACATTGTAAAGGTCTTGGGCAAACAGCACAATCACAGGTGGCAAGAGAAGTGTGACACTGACTGAGGCTGAATCATAACATGCTTCTCTCAGTACTGCAGGTTAAAGTGCCTTGCTCGACCTTTCTCCAGAAATTCAACAGAAACAAGATTAGAGAGCAGCAGTGTGAAAGGTTTCATGCCAATACAGGGTGTAAAAAAAACGTTTAGCATTAAGATGGCAGTTGTCCCTATAGTACAGTTTTCCATCACTGGGATTGCCTCTTTCTGAGGCGGGACTGCCCCAAGCCCTGGGTTTCTTCCTTCGCTTGCTGGGAGGCAGCGGGAGGAGGAGGGGTACCAGTGCCAGGGTGGCTGGCGCTCCCCTGCTGAACAGCTCGGTGCCAAGAGGTGAGGTCATTGCCGTTAGGACGAAGCGTAGAGTTGGCAGAGAGGGCAGAGGCCTCTCCCTTCCCAGCTGTCGTGTGCCTCTGGGTCTGAGCACATGCTGAGCTGTGAGCCAGGACACTGGCAGGCAAAAAGATGTCCTGTGGGCCAAGCAGGGCCCTCTTTTTAAAGCAAACGTTGCTTTAAAAACGGAATGGATGGAGAGGGTCTGAAGGAACTACAGCTCACAGCCCCTCTTGCTCTCCTCCATTTCTTCCTCCTGCGGGGGTGAGGGCAGCGCTCATTTCAGGGCACACAATCCCAGATCAGATTCTTTCCCATCCCCAGGCATTAACACCCAGGGTCACTTCCAGGGGACCATAATCTAGACTTTCAGTTTTAAAGGAGACTTTACAGTGATCTGAGAAGACCTTGGGCTCCTGTATCCTGAAGAAACATAAAAAGACACTCAGGTTCTTTTAATTATACTTTTTTCCCCCCTCCTGCTTTACATATTTTTCTGCTTGGGTTGGTTTTTTTCTTTCCTTTGCTAATTAGAGGACTAATTTTAGAAATTAGTCTTGTCCACTCTGGGAAACTAATAGAAAATTAGTAAAAACGTGGTAGCATGAAAATGAAAGTAAGCCTGGGGAAAGGTAATTGTTTATAACTGAGGGGTTTTGTTAACTCCTGTGCCTCATTAACACACTACAAAGGGGAGCCTTTGTTGAAACTTCCACACCCTGCTTTCTCAATTAAGGTACAAGAGAGATCATAATAAAAAGAGCTTGGAGACAGCTGGTACATCCCCTAGCAAAGCCAAACCTGATTTAGCATTCCTTAAATAATAATAATTTAAAAAAAACCAAACATACACATACCTTCTTTTACTGCATATGATTCTTTTTTCTCCATTTAATGCAAAGCTCTTTCTCATGGATTCCTAGTAGGAACCAAAAACTTAAATTATGATCCTCATTGCTGATGTGTTTTTAGCCCACAGGAAGAAGGGGCTGGGATGATTATTTTCAGGGTTATGACGGCTGTTAGAAGAAACTTTGCAGGAGAGCTGAATCATCGGGTGAGCATCTTGTTTTTATCTTTTTGTGTTTTGCTATCCCACATCTAAGGGGCGGCTTATGAAAATTCAAAAGGCTTTTACACATGTACATTCCTCTATAAAGAGTCAAAAAATTATAGGCCTCTGTGCTGTCTTGCAATTAGGCTCAAACAGGTATGTGTTTCAAGTTCAGTGTTAGATGCGGCTTTAATCAGGAGAGTAGCAAGAGGTTTAAGGATGCTTCTACTCCATGTATAAACAGAAAAGACAAGGAGGGAGTGGACAGGATGGTTGGGTTGAATGCCTTGACCCATTAGGTAGAAGAAAGCAGAGCTATCTTCTTATTTTGTGCTTTAGATTTGTATGATGCTTGGGTTTGTAAAATCCAAATATTGTCTTCCACAGAAAAGCTTTTAACCTCTTTTCTTTTTTCCTGAGCCACTGCAGAAGGCAGCAATGCTTGCAGGACTCCTTACGTCCCAGCGCAACATAATCTGCTACCTCACATAGAAGAATTTCAGAAGAAGGACCTGAGCACCTCTGTCATGGGGTTTGATTCCTCTAACACTTTCCTGTCTCTTAGTAGGTGAGAAATATTGCAGAGCAGGTGCTAGCCTGCAGTGGGCAGCTCAGGAGCCTGCTACTTCTCAGTGAGGTATTGATTTTTGACAGGAATTGTGTGTTATGCACACACGCAGGACATTCAGTGAGCAGCTTTCTTTGTTCCAGAATAATCCCAGGAAATAATGTTCTGATAAATGGGAAAGAAAGTGACTGTGTTAAATGGAGCTCATCTGCACCTCAACCTAAAAGGTAGTTTCCCACAGTGCTGGCCCCTCATGTATCTCTGTTGGTATTTTCTTACATCCTGCAAAGCTAATACTTCGGTAAGTCCCAGCCAATTTTCTGCCTTCTGTGTCAGTGCTGTCAGTTGAGTCTTCTGGTCCATCCACCTGACCCAAACATGGGGCTGAGAATAAGGGCAACACACGGATTTTCTTTGTACCCGGCTTCTTGCACTGGCCCATATGTTTCTGAAGGCAGTGCAGACTGGCAAAGCTGTACAGAACACACTGACAGTGGGAGGCCAGAAGAGCTGGGAGAATTGAGGAGGTTCTCAAGGGAGCAGGGAAAAAGTCCCAAATGTGGGAGGGAATCTTGGCAGAAATGAAAGGGGGGTTGTTGAGCAAAGCACGCACTGGCTCCAGACGTACAGAACTTGCAATATGTTACGCTGAGAATCTGTGGGTGTGTTTATAAGACCTGCCACTGACTTGCAAACATAAAGGATGTAGCCTCTTATCAGAAAAATGTGGGCCTCGGTCTTGCAGAAGAGGAAGAACAAATGCTTGCGTAACTTCACATTGAGTTGTCTTTCTGGTTGTAGCCCAACAGAATGGTCCCAAAGTTTGGCTTTGATTGGACTGACTTTGGTTTCTGGCAGACAAAAGTGGTGTCTTTAATTGTGGCAGGCTATAAATGAGTTAGTTCCCCTGCAGTTCCCACAACAAAGCTACAATGAGAATCTGGATGATTTTGTGCAGCACTGGAAAAATCTCTTGTTCCTAGCATCTCTTGGGCATACTAGAGTATTTCAAGCTAGTTTCACTTTGTCCTCAGCCAGCCCCCTGGAATGAGAACCACAGAGCCACTTCATTTGAGCAAATATTTGGCCTTGATTACTATTGCAGGCTGAGCCCAAAAACAGCAAACATGAGGTAAGCTGACAGGCACCATGAGCAGAGCAAAACCTCACAGAGTAACCTCAGGAAAAGGCAGCAAGCTGATGCCCTCATTATTTTTGTAGGGAGAGGGGGAAAAAAAGGGAGACTAAATTCTTACTGGGAGAGGGAGAGGAAAGTAAACATCCAGTTAGATTCCTTTTGTTTAGAGGTTCATTAAAGGAGACTGATGCAGAAAAGCAATTAAAACAATGGGAAAAAAAAAAAAGTGGAATAGTTAAATGCTATCACCTTTATGTATTCTGTGAACTTAGTCCTGTTTTCCAAATAGCGTGGTCACCCTGCTACTGAATTCTTGGACCTACAAAAGGAAAAGAAAAGCAAAGATGGCATAAAGCTATCCACAGCCCTATCTTATCAGGATGAATTAAAGAGCGTTTAGATGGATTTGTTGATCTCTTTAAAGTTTTTTTCTTTTTCCTTATGAATATTTGACCCAAGCCTGGCAAGTACGTTTGCTGACCTGAGCATCACAAGCATGACAGCTGCAGGGTGACAGAGGGACTGGGGAGGGATGTTCTCCTTTCAGCTTATCCTCCATGGAGTAAAAAGAATGCCTCCAAGCCCTTCTAAACTCAGGAATCTGAAGCATTTCTTACCCTCTCCCAGAAAGGGAGAAGGAAAAGGAAGTATTTGAGATGTTAATAAAGGATCCTCAGGGAGCCGTGAGGCCAGGACAGACAAGCCTGAAATTACACGCATCTACTCTGTTGAATTATCACTGAAGGAGCTAAGCTGTAACAGTTTGTGTGAAAATGTCTGTTTTCTGCAGCAAAGAGTTGCCGTGCCTAAGGCAGGTAACAGAATGTGTTCTGCTGGCATTTTGGACAAGTCTGGGTAGGCCCAAGGCAGAAAACTCAGATTCCAAATCTTGGGTTTGGGGGCAAAGATACTTTTGCTGGGTGGGTTGTATTCCTGTTGGCCCTTTTGTATAAGATGTTGGATGTTGTCTTTCTCCAAATTTAAAGCTGAATAGAAAATAGTGAGCAGCAAGAGAACAGGGCTAGAGAAAACAAGGTTAAGAAAGGGATATATTGAACTAAAAAATGTCTGTTGCTTAGCATTGTACTTGCATTTATACAGTAGAGATGATTTTATTAGAATTCCTTGGAGGTAAAGAGCTCTGGGCCATTATTTGTAGTATGTCATATCAGAAATGTGGTGTCTCTAACCATGCATAATGGAGTTGTGATCTCCTCTCAAGGTTTAGAGGAACTCACAAGCTCCAAGAAGAGTCTTCCTCTGCCCAAGACAGAGGTTTTCATCTGGGTGTGTTTTGAGGATACTTCCATGAGTTCAATCAGGGCACAGCTGTTTTATAACTTGCTTTCTCCAATAAAGGTCCCTTGTACACGACAATGTCGCTCCCACTTTATTGAAAGGAGGGACTCCGGCACAAGATAAATATACTTACTGTGCTATATAACCAATGGGTAGAGATGTATGCCTCTGAATGGTATCCCAAACGAGCAGAGCTGTTGTACATAAATGCTTTGTTTTTCAGCTGCAGATCTTGTCATTAATGTGTTAAGAAAGTAAAAACATGTTCCTCTTCTACTAAAGCTGAAGCAAGAACCACAATGAGGGAACAGGAGTTCAGCGGGTTGTTCACATGGGACTGTGTGGGTGGAGGGTTGGGGAGAGGTGAAAAGTAGAATAACTTTTAAATGCTAGAGTATGTCAGGTACAGCTCCTCCCTTCCTCCCCAGTGCTGGGGTGCAGGTATAGTCCTCTTTTAAATTTTCTCCATTAGCAAAGTCAATTTGAAAGACTCCTGTCACAGTGCCTCATTTAATCCCTTCAGCTGTGCTGATGCAGCTCTCTGGGGGCCGATAAACTAGATCAGTGATCTTTTTTCTTAACCTTCTTTTTCAACTCTACTTCAGTGATCCAGTTTACAATATGGCATTTGAAACATCTGCATCAGCACCACCGGAGCAGTGGGAAGCTGAGACACAGCACTAGGAATTAATGGCTAGTGGGAGAACAGACAACATCTTAAACCAGCTTCCCTGATGAGGGTGGCTGATGATGGTGGAATCGCACCCTGACATATGAAAATGAGCCATACCTTTTCCACAGCCATGCCAGAAGTTGGGTAGTCATGCTAGAGGTAATATCATTCAGTAAGAAAAGGGCTACTCTGCTCCTAAACATCTGCTACTGGCTGCTTCTGAGACAGGTTACTGGGCCATTTCCCTACTGTGGTCCAGTGCAGCTCTTGAATGTCAGCTGTTCCTGGTGAGATCTGGATGAACAGAGCGAGAATTTGGGCTTAAACGGTTAGCCACTAAACTTGTAAGCTCTGACCCCCCCGTGGCAACATCACTTGCTTTCACTCCCTCTGTATCTGAAGTTCATGGTTTTCCACCCTCTGCGCTCTCACAGTTTAGATTTGCCATTTGTTACAGGAGCAGAACAAAAGAATCAGTACAAGGGGAAAAGGAAGTTATGTGCTAATAGATGGTGCCTAAATTGCAAATTTCAGGTTGCTCAGAGGACATAGGCATGAAGTCCACAGACATATGTGGCTTTCTTCTACAGACCTACCTCCAAAGAGCCATTTCCTTCTGTTACAGTACGTGAAAACTCTTGAAGCCCTCACAGGCATTTATAGCTGCTGCTTTGTATGGGTGTACATATTAAAGCCACGCTAGAGCTGCTTTTTTTGAGAAATTCTAATTATGAATCTGCACTGAGACTACTAATGTGTCAGGTTTTTGCAAAAGCAGAGGTCAGGCTTCTTAGCAATACCAGATTGTGACATTCTCCAGATCCGCACACGTGCGGTTTCTGTCTAAAGCCACTGTGGTTAGCATTTAGCAATGTGACTTCTCCGATGAAGTAAACACCTTTTGTCTCTGTCACTCTCCTTCACTCTCCCCAGCTTGTCAGTAAGAAACTAGTCTTGGAAGAGATCTCGCAAAGCATTGGAAATTATTTACCAAAATTATTTTGGTCACTTTGCCTGTTTGTCAGATATAGAAATCAAATGTCTCTGCATTTATTGTTGATCACAGAAGTGCAGGCTTCTCCCGGGGACTACTGTTTGCCAATAAACTTAAGCCCAATTGTCTTGGATTAGGCCCGTGTAGGGTTAAACACTGAGTTCAGCAAAGCGGCCATTTGTTTGGTCTGCAGTTGAGGCTGGAAAATTGAAGGGGCACCTTTGGATGCTCACTGCTTAGTAGTTTTGGGTTTTTTTCCCCTCTAGAAATACTACAGTACCAGTCATTTACTCCCACCAAACTGGTAAATGTGTCTGCTGTTGAGATGATGTTTTTCACAATCCAATGACCGTTACAGGTTTGTTCTTCCAAAGGATGCTGGCTTGTAAACATTGATGGAAAATGTGAGTGGAGTTGATCAGACAGATCTCAATAAACATCCTGTGAATTTGTAGAAAGTACATATGTATAAAATTAATATGATAGCTTTTTTAGCCATGCTTGGTTTCTCTCTGAGGTGTGTCTTCTTTCCTGGGTAACTTCCTGCCGTCAGATCAACACAAAAACCTGCTGCACTTATTTTCAAAGTAATCAAGCTACGGAAAACAGACAGTTCAAATCTGACTTGCCTCAGCTACCGCACATTTACAAACCTAACCATGAGGGAAATACAGTTTTCAAAAGAGGTGGGATGCACCTGTTGTTAAGGGAAACAATGGTGTAAACCTGCGGTAATCTTTGTTCTGAACTCAGTTTTGATGCTTTACTGCTGAAGACATCAAAAAAAATTTGATATTGATTAAACAGGAGTGAGGCCAAGTTCTCAAATTGAAAAAAAATTAAGGAAAAAAGGCTAAACCTTAAGAAGGTAGTCCAGCCTGATCTCAGAGTTAAATCTTAGCATCAGGACATACAGAGTACATATAAAAATATCAAAATCAGGAAAGAATATTCAAAATGCCAAGTATCATACTCTTCAAAAATGCCTTTGTGACAGCCCTTTTATGTTTGCATTTCATGCTTGCAGTCTTCATCTTTTATTTCCCACATTACTAGTGCTGTCAGTTCATTTTGCCTTTTTATATGCTTTCCCAGCCAAGATCAGCTATTTTTCTCCTTTAAAAGCTTTATTTAGACTTGATACTGACTGCTTTCCTTTGCTTACCTTTCCTTTCTCAGCCACTCAGTTGAAGAGGCAGCGTCTGCTGTTCTGAAAAAGCTTTTGATATGTGTAGGTACCTCCACTGTTTTCATTCAGCCTCATTTTCATAGGAGAATTTAAAACCTTGTTGTTCAACCAGTAAATATCCTTTCCATACGTTCATCACTTTTTTAAATGAATCAAAAGTAGTCACTGGATACTGCAGATCATTTCACCATCTAGGGTATCTGGTTATGTAGGTATCTCTGGTTGTCCCAATTCCAGCTTCCTTTCATTTTCTGCCTTGATGTAACGGGGAGGACCTATTCTGGATGTTCCCTTCTCACTGTCAAATTAAATTATAATTTCTATTTTGTACCTTTATTTCCTCATCTCTGCCTTTAACAATGACACCGCTGTGTCCCTGACACTCAGCTGTGCAAACCTTTGGGTGACTTTTCCCACTGCCTTTTGGGTCTTGAGATACAAAGGTCTAGCATTGTTTACAAACTGTTGCAGTCAATCTAAGTCCTGAAGTGTTTCCCTTGGACAAGAGATGCTTACTCAAGACACTTCTCCACTACCCTCTATTCATGCCTCTCTCACTTCATTTGCCTCTGCCACTTGTAACTTCCTCATCAGTAAACTCCACCTTGCATTTTCTCTCACTGGCACCTAAATCTGCAAATCTGCTCTCCTCGCAGAAAGTAGGAAGCCCTAAAGGGAGGGAGTCTTACATTTCTGCATGCTTGTAAAATATGCAATAAACCTCATCTGCTTAGCTGGATCTGACACACGGACTTATACACGCTGTGCTGTTTTCAGGGCTTTTGTCTTGCATCTTGGCTGCAGCTTCCTGCTTTTAGTTGTCCTGGAGTTCAGCCTTGGAGAGCGCTGTAGTAAATGCAGAGGGGCAGAATTACATCACCTCTAGCTTTCCACACCTCTACTGTTTTGGCATGCCCCTTTCACGCCGTTTGGAGCCTCCTTTAACACAGGCACCGGCTGCTCAAACACCGCCGCGGCACCAGGGGCTGCGTACAGCACTGCTTCTGTGCTTGCCTCCGCTCTGCGCGACCGGATTCAGCCTTGGATCTCCCTATCGCGGTCCTTCTGCACTGTAAGACAAGAGAGCTGGGTGGGGACTCCTCGACCGAGTGGGAATTCCCCCACCCCCCATTTCCGAGGGCTTCTGGCGCGGCCTCCGGTGGACGGGGCCGCAGCCCACCGCCCCGCTACCGGAGGCTGGCCCCCGAGTTCCCTTCTCCCAGCCCTGCGGGCACACCGAGGCCGGCAAACCTGCGGCCCTGCCGAGTGCCAGCGAGGCACCAGCTTCCGGAACGGCAGCGCCTGGCGCGGGCCGCC
>VZZY01011573.1:198469-284658 GCA_013400335.1 Eurystomus gularis
GCGCGGCTCTCCCGCTGCGCTCCGCCGCCTTCCCCGCGGCGCCGGGCGGCAGGCAGCCCGGCTGGGCGCCGACCTGCCGTGCCTGGGGGTGCTCCTCTTCCCCCTCCGCCCCTCCCTCCCCTCCTTCGGGGCCGCGTGTGCCGCACGGTTGCGTTATGCCCGGGGAGTTGCCGCTCTGCTCCCTCCACGCCCTGCTAACTGGCCTTCTCGAGGGTGGGGTGGCGTTGTTCGCGCTCTTTTTCACCGGACCGACCTCTCTCCTCTCCCTCCGGTGCGTCTCCCTCCTTTCCCCCCTCACATGTCAGTGTCCGGCCTTTGGAAGTAACGGGCAGGGGAGAAGAGGACCGTTTGGCAGCTGTCAGGGCTGCAGCCTGAGTCACGGGCTGACAACCCTCCTGCAGACATTGCAATGGGCTTGGCTTCCGCCCTCAGATCTTGACTTCCTCGTTCGGTTTGGTCTGTACAGTGAAGCCAGGAGAGAGGGAGGAGGGAGTGACAGGGCAAGATGAAGCTTGCAGTAAAAACTCTTGCAGATAGCTTGTGCTTTCAGGCATCACCTCCAACCGAGTAGGAAAAGTTCTTCGGGTTTTCGTGATATCGTTACCAACCTGTCTGCAGTAGGTGTGGAAAGTAACAAGTTTCATAGCCCCTGAGGGGGGTGTGCGCTCAGTGCGTTTAATAAGGATTGCTCCTAATTTGCCTAAACACAGGGTGAAATGAGTTTTAAAGCAATAACTTGCTTCGGGTAATAAAGTGGAATTTTTCAGATAAAACTGCATTGGTCAGGAAGCTCTTCATGCAGGGGCTCTTAAATTCCTTTTTTTTTTTTTCCTTCTCTACGGTTCCTTTACTTCTTCTTCTTTTTTTTTTTTTTCTTGAAACACCATTTGTGCTCTTAATTTTTCTCCCATAGGTTTTTCTTCTATGTCGTGGTGTCCTGAGCCGCACTCCGTCAGAACTGACTAAGAACCTAAGCTTTTTTCTAAGTGAGCAAGTCTGTCCTAAACAGAGTAATCTCTCAAGTAATGCATAAGAAATTTTTGCTTCAGACTTGAAGAGATACTGTAGTAGATGGACTTTGGCCTGCAGACTGGTTTCTGTGCCTCTGCCCCATGCTGTAAAGAAATATAAGTTAATTTACATGGAGGCTGTTGAACCACGGCTTGAAAGATTAAATTACACATCCTTAACTCTCATAGACATCTCCTGTCCTGTAAGGCTAGACACAGTAAAGTTTTAACTCCAAAGTAACAGCACTCTAATCAGTTACTGCTTGTGTAAAGATGCTTTTGAAATTAGTCACTAGGTAACAACGTGACTAAGTTCACTTAATCCATGGCATTCCAGTAAAAATGGCAAATCATGGTGCACATAGGTATTGACTCATAGATGCACTGTCTGCGGCTGTAGCACTCTCTCCCAAAGTTTAAATGAGATAAGCAAATATTTTTGTTAACTAGAAAGTTGTAATGAGGGGGAAGCAATTGATAAATTTAAGTGGAGTTGCCTTTAGCACAAAAGAGTTTTGAACTTGTTAATCACAATTGCCAAAACTGTATAAACACAAGATTGTGCTACTAATCTGACCTTGTAAAAATAACTAGAGTGAAAGCACACAACAGCTCTGTGAAGCTACATGTCAGGTGGAACTGTTTAAATTGACGTGTTCTCCTTCTTGATAACTTTATTTGTTGCACTTATTCACACAGTGTGTGCACTGTCTTTCTGGAGGTGAACAGGCAAAATTTTCAGTAACTCTAAGGTAGCTGCAAAATTGCTAGTAGTAGATAGAAACGAGGGTCTGAACTTCTTATAGCTCATATGTACTGACCTGGAACCTCAAAGTGTGTATGACCAGCACCAAGCTAGTGAGTTACATGGGGTTTTTTCTAATGTGGTGTCATCTCTTAGATACTTGACTTGTACAGTTAAGATCTGATTTTGGAGGTTCTCTGGAAAAGAGACTTTGACCTTGAAGTTTGCTCTGCTGGGTAGCATGTGGCTGTTTCTGTATAAACAGGAAGACTAAATTGTCAGGTTCTGTCTGTCCCAGAAGAATGGGCATAGAAACTGAAGGCCTTTTACTGGACTTTTCCAGAGATTGTTAGGATATTTCTACCATGGGTTTGGGACTTTCTTTTTTCTTGCAAGTCATACTTGCAAGAAAAAAGTTGCTAGGATGCTATTTTCATCTGAAGAGAAAAGGAAAGAAGAAGCTTCCTTCATTATTTTCTCCAGGTAGATTCTGGTACACTTCAGAACGTTTTAAGAAGACAAATGGGCTGTGAGAGCTACACTATAATCTCTTAAGTGAATCAGTAATGAATGAGTAATAATAATAATGATTTTAAAAAATAATAAAATTACTTTGTCCAGTGAAGTTGTAGGAAAGAGATTAGAAGAATTTCTCACTTGGGAAGCTGAACCGATATACGTTGTCCAGTACCTTATTTTGGTATTATGAAAAATGCTGGAAAGTGTTCAAACTGTATAGTGGGTGGTAGCTCCAATACTTATCTTTCAATTGAAAACTACAGCGGCATCAGATGCCACAGGTGCTTAAATTTCTCTACAACAGCGCTTGGCACTGCAAATATTTCTACTACAAATGCGGAGGCTTACATTTACCACTGCAACAAACTATCTTGAAAACTTGTGCCGTTATTATCTTGGCAGGTCTTTAAAAATAATGTACTAAATGTTAATAATAACGAATAATTCACAGGCTAGTCCTCTGTCAGACTATTCACGTGCAGGTACAGGAGAGAGTGTGTATATCAGCATGGCTACTAACCTCGTGAAAATATACTTCAGTTATACTGAGAGATTAGAGTAGCCTGTACCCAAAAATTCAGGTTTTGTTCTTGATATTGAACAGATGGGATAGGACAGATGTCATAAGTATTGTGATTTCTGGGCTGATTAAGCTGAATCTTCTACCCCCATCCCTACCATCCTGAGGCCTGTGTCTTGCCCGGATTTATGTCACTTATGAATTTGTGAGACTGTGACAGGGCGAGATTATAAGTGGGCCCACTGGAGGTACAGGAACCCATCTGGTTAATGCAAGGTTTACCAAAAGGGGAAGTCAACGTGAAGGTTGTCTTATCCCCTACCCCGTGTACTACATCTGCTTTCTTGTGTGGTAACTTCAGGTTATTGGGTAATGTGCTGAAGCTAACTGATGACTAAAGTGCATTTTAGAGGCTTGGTTAGTGTGTGCGTCTACTAAAAGGTGTCCAGTCCCCGAGTGTATGATTTAATACTTTTTTGATTGTTTGGCTTGGTAATGCACTTGGTGCCCTCTAACATCTGTTTTTGTCTTTGATTTCTCATATAAATATCTTATTAGTCTTTATTTTCTTAGTTTATAGTTGAGGCACAGCTGTTTGCATGTTAAGTAGAGAAATTGTGTGCCTGATGTTCAGTCTTCTGTGGGTTGGAACAAAACGGTAATAGCCTACAGCAGCATTGTTTTTGCTGGCAGTTCCTCTAGCTTGGTGGCTTGGTGACCTTGTACGTGGAATTTCTTCTCAGTTTAAACACACCATGGTTCTGATTGAGTTTCCTAGTGTAGAAAGAGATGGAAGCTAGCAACCTGATTTAAACAGAGTATAATGAGACAAAAACACAAACGTAACTTTTGCCCTGGAAGCTAATGCAAATGGGTGTTGCCCACCTAAATAAAATGCATCAGTTTACAAGTTCATCTTAATTACGGTTTATCCACTTCACTTTTTTCTTTAGTGGCTGTGAGAACTTGTTCTGGGTATTGAAGTAATCTCAAAACAGATTCATCTTGGAATCCTAGGCGACTGTAGTGACTTAACATCTGACCTCATTCCAACCCAGTCATGTTCGGCATAATGGACTAGTCTCTGTTTTCAGTTAATGGCCCTTTGGCCTGTTACTGTTCAGCACAGTATGTTGCCTTTCTGAGCATCCTAAAAAGTCTAAAGAAGAAGTAGTGTCCACAATTTTCCAGTGATGGAACTGTGGTTGGCTTCACTGTATGGTACTTCTGGAGCTAGTAGTGCTATGTCATGTCCTTTTTAAACATAGCAAAATGGAAATTGTAGAATTGATCTAGCATACTACTGCATATTATTTCTTATAGAAGTATTACAAATGTATTGCTGTTGGATGCAGAGAGTTATAATGAAATAAAACTCTGTGTACTCCGTGGCCTCTTTATGAAATTTAGGCCTCTAGAGTTTTGTACATAGGGTTTGGGTTCTGCTTGTCTTCATGACTGGAAATTTAAATTTCCCTAATGCATGTATGCTGGCTCTACTGAGAGCTGTAAATAAAACCACATGGATGAGTGATTTTGGTAAACTCAAGCTAATAATTAATATGTTGATGGAAACTTAACTTGGAAATCTGTATCATAAAGTCTCCTTAACTGATGAATACTTCTATTCATCAAGAACTACCATTTTAATGAGTCTCGGCAGGAAATCCATTGTGATATATGCCTCAACACAGAACTGGAGTTCTGATTTGAATGAAAGCAGAGTAGGCGTTCAGACTTGTAAGAAAAGAGGTTCAGAGAAATTTTACAGCTTAACTTTGACAGTCCTGTGCAGTCAGATTTTTTTTTTTTATCCCCCTCCACCCCCGCTGGGCAGCTTCCTGTTTAAAATCTAAAATTTAAAGCATGGTCTTGTAATAGTTTACTTCCCTTTTTATTGTTTGTAGCGATGAGACAATCATCTGTGTACATTCATCTGTGTTTTTCTTTTAAGGTCAAGAATTTACCAGTTCACTTGGATTTAGGATCTTTTCATCAACCTTGGAAGTGCAGTAGATTTGACTTTGGTTGAAGCTGGTTGTGGCCAACACTTAATCCAGCTAGTTTTACTGACGCTCTTAGAGTTGATTTAAAAAAAGAAAACGTACAGCAAAATTTCAGTTGCTTCTGTTTTTTTTCTTCAAATGAGTGACTGACTTAAATCAACTGTTGTTTCAGTTTGCAGGTAAATTTTCAGTCTGTAAGCTTTTTTTTGGCATGGGTTGTTACGCTGTTGGTTTGCTTGCCATTTAATGCGAGAGATTCCAGTCTTACTGTGCTCAGAATTGATAAAATGAATTTATACTCATACATTTCAAAATAATTGATTTTCATTCATAGTGTTTTATTTTTCTTAAATGGATAGTCTATCTTAGGACTTAGACATATTTGAACAAATATATGACGCTTAAATGTAAGAACAATACCGTATGTAAATCTGAAGTCAAACCAGTGAACTGAATGAAAAAGTTCCTGGCTAAGCACTTGGAGCTCGTTGGTTGATGAGGTAAATTTGCTTTTGACAGTTTATTTTTTAATGTAGATGAAGAAAAGTACTCTCTGGCTTCTGTTTTGTCCATGACATTTATAATTTAAAATGTAGAGGAAGGTACTGACATTTTTCTTTTGGTCTTTTTTCTTTTCTGGGTGGTTGGGGGGGTGGGTGACCTGGTGTTTCACAATTAGTGAAGGAATGGATTTGAGATTAAGGTATCCAGAAACAGGCAATTTAATTCACAAATTGCTGATTGCAGGTAACTATCTAGAAAACAGTTTTAGTTACTTTTTGCTTGTAACTGCATCTGAAGTAATTGAAGAAATATATTTTTTATTAATGGAATTTAATTTTTTTTAGCAGAATACCACTTCATACATTTTGTTCTTCATAGATGTTCAGATGTCTTTTGTTTCTGTTCTTCAGAGATAGAGATGTTTTTATTTCTCTTTGACATCAAGTGAAATGTATTCAGACTGCAGAATTGTTTAAATAAAAAGAGATGGCAGTGTGGGTACAGGTATATGGTAGACTGTTTACAATAATTAAGTAATTGGATACTTGAAACTGTTGTGTTTCAAATGGATGTGTATGCTTACTGACAAAGGGAATTTTCTTTTTTAGAAGCGTATAAATAGAAAATGAGATTTCTCCACAGGCACAAAACCTTATAAACCGCGACTTAAGATTTGTGACTTAAACCAGTTCACTTAGTTTTTATCATCTGGGTTATATTGCAGTATGAATGTTTATAGCAGATACTAAAGTCTTTGACCTTTCATTACACAGTAAATTATTCTGAATTTAGTGACCCTTCCCAAGTCAAAGCTTTGCATAGATGAACTTGAACTTGCAGTCTAATGCGGTATATGATGGGGAATGTCAAATGAGAACACACAGATGTGATGAGGAAGATCATAGAATGTTAGGGGTTGGAAGGGACCTCTGGAGATCATCAAGTCCAACCCCCCTGCCAAGCAGGACCATAGAATCTAGGGCAGGTTACACAGGAACGCATCCAGACGGGTCCTGACAGTCTCCAGAGAAGGAGATGTATTAGTCCTAATTTTTCTTTAAAAAAGGAATTGCCAATTTATTAGACAAAGTGGTGTAACTTCTAAAAATTGTCTGTGTAGCACTGGCATATGTGTGCATAAGCGTTTATCTTCTTCTTCCACATAGTGGGAGTTAAAGTTTGCCATGTAAATTTTTTTTTCCCTAATAGACAGAATGATATAGGTAGGTTTTAGTTCTTTAATGCTCTAAAAGAGTGCCAGTGACTAATGGTGTCCCTCAGGGGTTGATATTGGGACTGGTGCTGTTAAAAATCTTTGTCAGCAACATGTACAGTGGGATTAGGTTCACCCTCAGCAAGTTTGCTGACTACACCAAGGTGAGTGGTGCAGTCAATGTGCTGGAGGGAAGGGATGCCATCCAGATGGAACTGGGCAGGCTTGAGAGTCGGGCCCATGCACACCTCATGAACTACAAGAAGACCAAGTGCCAGGTCCTGCACCTGGGTTGGGGCAATCCCAAGCACAAATACAGTATGGGTGACGAGTAGATTGTGGGCAGCCCTGTGGAGAAGGGGGTGTTGATTGACAAGAAACTCAACATGACCAGGCAGTGTGCACTCACAGCCCAGAAGGCCAAGTGTATTCTGGGCTGCATCAAAAGAAGTGTGACCAGCACGTCAAGGGAGGTGATTCTCCTCCACTGCTTTCATAAGACTCGTCCTGGGAGTATTGCATCCAGCTCTGGGGCTCCCAACATAAGAAGGACATGGACCTGCTAGAGCAATTGCTAAAGCAATTCAGAGGACTGGAACACCTCTCCTATGAAGACAGGCTGAGAGAGTTGGCACTATTCAGCCTGGAGAAGAGAAGGCTTTGGGGAGACCTGCCAGCATCTAAAGGGGGCCTACAAGAAAGCTGGAGAGGGACTTTTTAACAGGGAGTGTAGTGATAGAACAAGAGGTATTGGCTTTAAACTGAAAGAGGATAGATTTAGATCAGATAAAAGGAAGAAGTTCTTCACTATGAGAGTGGTGAGACACTGGAACAGGTTGCTTAGGAAAGTTGTGGATGCTCCATCACTGGATGTGTGACCAGGCTGGATGGGGCTTTGAGCAACCTAGTCTAGTGGGACATGTCCATGCCCATGGCAGAGGAGTTGGAACTAGATAATCTTTAAGGTACCTTCCAACACAAACCATTCTACTATTCCACGATTCTAAAAACTTGAGATAGATTTAACTGATAAATATTACCATGCTGTATTACACCAGTTCAGTCAGAAAAAAGAACAACTGCAGTTGTTCAGTTCTTGGTCATGTAGATAAGGAGAAGAATATAATAGAATAGTAGGAGAATAGTAGATAGATCTAGTTCCAAGCCCCCTGCCATGGGCAGGAACACCTTCCATTAGATCAGGTTACTCAAAGCTCCGTCCAGCCTGGCCTTCAACGCTTCCAGGGATGGGGCATCCACAGCTTCTCTGGGTAACCTGTTCCAGTGTCTCACCACCCAGCACTGTAGCATATATGATTGTGAAGAATGTTGTTAACTGTGGTGGAAACACATGAAACAGTTCTGCTACTCTGTGATCAGTGTTTCCTCATGTTTTGTGTTTTGTTTGGTTTTGGGTTTTTTTTTTTCCTGTTATGCCAGAGAGCAAAGCTTTGTTGGAAACTTCCAAATTGTATTTGCCTCCTCTTATTTGGACTGTGGAATGTCATATAGTATGTCAGTGTCCTGTCAGAAGGGGATAATTTTCTTTTTTTTCCAAAAAGGTCTTTTCCTGTAATGCCAGGATAGAGAAAATGTTATATGCCGTATAGCCATGATTGTAGCAGTTCAAGCTAGGTTTCTACTTCCAAGTGCCCTTGCTTTTACTTGTTTCACATTTAAAGATGAGTCCTTTCTTCTCCTTTAATACAAAAATGAGTGCTTCAGGAGATGCAGACAGGAGGGCACAGTTGGGTGAATTCTAAAATAATAGATGCCTAATTCTGTTCCTTTATAAAGACTGATGTCTTTGACATTTAGGTAGGGAAGCACAGGTCGGGAAAGGAACAAGCTAACCAGAAAGCAAATGTGAGGCTGAGGTGTACAGACCAGGCAAGTGTTCCTTGTGTGCTCTGCTGCACTGGGGACTTTCTCTAAAACATTGGTTATAATGGATAGCTAAGTAAGGAGCCGTGAAGCTGTGCCATACCTTGGGTGCAATAGGGAAATGTTGCAATTGGAATGTTTCAGTTTTTCAGACCATCTTAAACTTGATATTTATGCTCTGCAAGGTTGTTTTCAACGTGGCCTCCTTTTATGTCTTGGAGCTTAAGGCTATGTTGTAGCTTTTCCTTCAGTGTAGGAGTTGCTGTTGTTCCAGAAAGAGTCACTCTCCTCCTGCCCACAATCTCCAAGATCACCTTCATAAATGGAGGTAGGTCCTCTTAATGAATCCCTGTATATAGCTACAAGAGTTGAGAATCAAACTTGGACCCTGTAAAGGTGGGTCTTTGTGCCCCTGGTTTTGCCTGCCATCCCCATAGCTGCTGTTAATGGTGAAGCAGAACTACTTGAAACAAGAACAGAAATACAAGATACAGCAGAAGGCTGTTTGTACATGGTCATAGTTTGGCAGGGTAGGTCGAGCTGAAGCATCTGGAGAAATTTGGTTCCCTGCTGCAATGTAAAAATAATCTTTTTTTTAAAAAATATTTTGCTGGATGTATTTGCACTGATTTTTAGTTCTTTGCAATGTGAGCTGTAAGAAAATCAGTACTATTGATGTAGAGATCCAAGCAGTTTCTCAGTTAATGTAAGCAAGAATAATCACGTCTGTAAAGTGACTTTATCTTATATCTTAGCTATATACATTCTAAATCTTTCTCTAAAAGAGTGAACCAGAACAGTATTTAGGTGTAATTGTTTTATTCCTTATTCTCTCTTGAGATTAAATGAAACCCAGACTTGTCAAAGGTGATAGGGAGTGCTAATTGATACAGAACTCTGTGTTGGAAGGGCTACCTTACACTTCAGTGCCCCAGAGGTTCTTGGCAGATATGTTTTTAGTCTTAAATCAGAGTGTTAGGGAAGGGATGAAAAGTGACCCTGAGATAACAAGGACAGGCTGAAACTTTTCAAGCTCTTCCTCTCTCTCTTTCTCATGCAATGTCCCTAGGGAATTTTGCATGCCTGATCAGAACTTTTGCAGTCCATTATGTCTCCTGAAAACAAGTCTTCCAGCAAAACAGCTTGAACAGCAGGGATGGGCCGCAGTTTTCTGAACTACAGCTGTCTCCTTAAGTGGGATTACTTTGCTGAGTGGTCACGAAGAATGTGTTCTCCCCCTGGAATGTTTTCCTTGTGGGCACACTGTCTCTGGAAGAGGAATTCTCTCCTCTGCTGAGAAGGCATGTACTGTACCCACACTAATGAGAAACAACAGTTGCAGAAAGTGTATTATGCAGGACTGTAAACTTTGAATATTTATTCGAAGTGAATGGGGTTGGGTGGCAGCCAGCCTAGCTTTGTCATGCTAAAGACTGGACTTGAAATCAACAGAAGGCTACCATCCCCCTTTCTAAACCAGCATTTAGTGTGTTTAAACAATGTGCACAGGCTTCATAGAACTTATTAACTTCATTGGTGCCACGTACATGATAATGTGTCTTTGTGTCTCACTGAACTGAGAAGGTGCAATTAAAATAGGGGCAAGCATACCCTCCTGAGCATTAACTTGGGGAAGCTCTACCTGGCCATATTTGCCCGTAACCTCCAGTGGTTAATTTCTTTATGTTATGCAATGCAGTTTCCCAAGGTGAAGCCTGTGCTATCCAGTTTTCACTCTCTGGTACCCAAAACGAGCCTCTTCAGATTGGCATTAATTTACATTACCTATGCGTTTGCTGTGCTTGTCGCTTCTGTTCTCCCAATCTTGCCATTCGTTTGAAGCCAGTGGAGAGAAAAGGTGACTACTAAGTGGCATGTAAGGACAGTGTCTTACTTGTATATGACTTTGTGGCCTTTGCAATTGCCATGGAAAGTCCCAGCTTCACAGAGCAAACCTCCTGTGTCAGCTGTTCCAGTAGAATACACAAGTACTGCTTTACACATACCAGAAAGTGGTGCCTGACAGCTGATGAAGAGAGCTGGGCATGCAGAAACTGAGAAACATTTATTTCATGTTCATTGTTCTGAGGATGCATGCCAGGTACCTTTAGACCATGTGAAAGATACAGTATTCCCTTCAACTTCTTTCTTTTGTCTTACGTGTAGTCTGGTCAGTAGATCATTTTTGTGTAACACAGGTATCATTTATACACTAGATAATTAGATTCCGTCTCCTTGATTCTCGGAGCCCTGTGTGTACAGAGAAGGCACTTTAGTGCTGTACCTGGAGCTTAACTTACAGTAATAAACACAGTAGCTGGCAAGTCTGGGCAGCACTACAGTCAAACTGAATATGCAACAATAATTGCCAGCAATCTGCGTTCCAGTTGTGAAATAAATCTTTCAACAATGTATTGTGTGCGTCAGACTGTGACTAGAGAGGAAAGCGGTGAACTACAGTGAGCCTAATAGCAATTATTACGAATTCCAAATAAAGCTGAACAAGAAGAAATGAGTCTGCGTGGCAGCACAGCATTCTGAACAAAAAGGCAAAGTGTAGCTGGATGCCTTCAGCTCGGGGGCTGTCTATGAGGGAGTATTAATTGCAAACTCATGTGCTTGCCTGATGTATTCTCTAGTAGGGTAACTGAAAGTCAGGATTCTTGAGTTCAGTCAGAAGCATCAAGCACTGGCGTGTCACAATATACTGAACTGGAGAAACACATCTAACCAGTCCATCAGTTCAGCTTCCTGGCAGTTTCCCCCTTCCCTTCTTTTCCCTCTCCCCCCAGTGATTTTTCACCCTTAGTGATTCAGACATCAGTTTTTATATCGATGTTACTTACAAACTGGAGTAGTTTGCGCTACCAAACTTTTCAATTTTCTTTCCCATAAACATCCTGGCATGTGGAGCTGTAAAGTGTCAGCCTAATACGTCCTGAAGAGATGAGATCTGAACAGTTTCTTGGTGAATATAAGGGAATAATAGGGAGGCTTTTTTGGTGGCTTAGGGTTTGTTTTTTAATGTTGTCACTTCATGGTCACTGTAGGCAGTCTGGCCACTAAAGTCTGCTTACTGTGCTTTCTAGCTGCACCGAATGCAACTGTTGATTTGAACTGTATTCAGCTGGTCAGGGAAAGTGAAATAGTTGAGTTTGCAAAAATAATGCAAGTATTAGCTGTTCAGATTGTATGCTTAACAAGGATTCCCATGGTATGAATGTTACTGGCCAAACTTAGTTTCAATCATTAGCTTCTCAAAGTCAGATGATCTTTAAAGTGCTGTGTTAATTCACAAAGAATCAAGTTTCTCCACCAAGGACAACTTAGTTGCAACTAAAATGGGACTGTAAGGGATGGTGGTGCTGGGACTTTCTAACGTGAAAGTCTTGTCTTGCCTGGAGAAATGGTGTACTACTCTGTGAAAGGGCCCTTTGTCTTGTATGCCATTGTCTCACAACCTGCTGAAGGTAAGCCAGTTTGGCATGAGAATTGAGGTCCTGGAATACTTTTAAATGTGAACTGTATAAACAAAGGGAAATTAACTTGTTTTAGTCTACATGTGTTTGCTATGTATTGTTCGTTCTTTTTGTCACCCTGATGGTTCTTCTTGCAGTGCTATATAAAGGCCACTAGACAAACCATGTAGGGGATCGTTTTATGTGAAATCACAGAGCTTTTATAACAGTGTCTTACTGATAGATACGAAGCAGAAGTGAACTTGTAGTGATTACCCACATATGCCCCTTTTCATGGAGGTTCAGTCTTACGGCAAAGTTCTGAAATGGTGATCGGAATCAGCAAGTATACGGTACATGTATCTGTCTATGTTCCCTACAGCCTGTTATTTCACAAACCTCTCATTCATTAAAGCAAGGGAATGGTTTGTGATTAAAGCTGCCTATTCCAATGTAGTAATGAGTCTTTGCTAACGATGAGGCTGAAGCCTAGAAGGAGCAGTGTGGGGTTCCCTACTTTAATGGTGGCTTGGATAACTCAAACTGGAAGTGCTTTCCTTGCCTAGATAGTGCTCTAACGCTTGTTAGTAAGTGTGGTGCTTTAGCTGTTGCCACTAAAGTTCTTCTGAATATATTAATTCTATTTCAAATTCAGCCTTACCTCGATGGTTTAGCATAGGCCAAACTCATCTTACTGAGCAGTGGCTCAGTCCCAGAAACAATTCTGTGGCTGCTGACAGAGTAAACATGGGGGGGGAAGGAATAATACAAATAGGTCTGGAGAATTAAATTGCAAACAGATAATGTTCTATGCTTTTATAGCAGTTGCAAAACACTGTAATTGAAAGGAAGAGACCTGGTAGCAGAGGCAGCTTTTAGATCTTTCTAAGGCAGACAAGGTGTTTGTTTCTAGGTTTTTGGGAAGTGCTTGATGCTTTAAGTGGAGAGAGGAGTGTGTGAAATGTCTCATAATTCAAGCCCTAAGGCTGTGAAATTGTAGGAGGCTAAGGCAAAGTTTTGTCCATGTGACTGTATTTGAATGAGGGTTTTGGGTAATTTTGCCTAGTTCAGAGGGAATGCATGGCATCTTAACTTAAAGCTAGTGTTTAACTTGTTCATCTCAAAAGAATCTGCAGGGAAATATGCACATAAAGGGTTCTTGACAATTTTTTTAAGGTTGGACTGCATATTATTAATGTCTTCGTCCCATCCTATTCATGACTGTAGAGATTGCTTTACCTCATCTGTAACTGTAGGGCATCTTTGTGGCAACTATGTAGTTAGTTAAGCAGCAAAACAATGTCTTTTGGCACCTGAAGCAGTGGAAAACAAGCAGCGTTTGTGCAGCCCATTCTTCAAACTGCTATGAACCACAATAAGGGAGCATGCTGGGTTAACAGGGAAGTGACTGTAGTATTTCATTTTTGGAAACAATTCTAGGAAGGAGGCATTTAAACTCAAAACCGGGATGGTCTGTCTTCCTTCTGTATTTTTTGATCTTCTTACCTATAGAGTGGTGTTGCATTAAAAAGGAATATTGTTAATGGTATTCTCATCTGCCAGTTGCACAATAGCCATGTAAAGATAAATGTCCTTGCCCCACATAATTATCTACACCCAAAATGCAAACTGTGAGGCAAACAAATTGCTTCCTAATTTGTTCCTAAAATGGTAGTGACTTGCATTTGTTGCGAATTGCTGTAAGACTGCAGGGGCTTACTTCCTTGACCGCTTAGGAAGTTTTTAGAAGTGATCAGTGAAATGCAGCATAAGCTAGGAAGAGAAGTTTTGGAGCCCATGAGATGGAACTTGCTGAATGCCTCTGGTACTGTTCTTGTGGAGAAGGCAAATTAATGGTTGGTTTGTGGTATTGCTAGTTTAGAGGCCCTGTGGGTTAGAAGTCAGCGTTGAGAATAGCAGTAATACCATATTATCTTAGCATGATCCTCCTTTATTTTTTTATTTTTTTTTTTTTAGTTCTAGTACTTGATGATTCTGTTCTGGAGCACTTGAGATGATAATAATAAGATTGCTTGCTGCTGCTGTACAATAGGGTAATTTTCATGTCTGTTTAGTGTGAGGTGCAGATCATCTTTGAACATCCTCACTATTTGGTAGTGCTGGCTTCAAGAAACTTAGTGTTTGGTGACATTTTTAGAATATCTCTGTTAGGCTATTTCTCTTCTTACTGTGAATGTTGTTGTTTTCAGTCCTGGGAATGAAAAGGGATAGATGCTATAGAATGATCCCTTACTGGCTGAAGAATGCAGCCTTACTGTATGTGGAATAATTGGGGGTTCTCCTCCTGTGAGAAATTTGATTAACCTCTCTGTAGCTATCTTCTTCCCTTAGTTCTCTCCAGATACAGAAGAGACATCCTCTATTCCAGAGAGTTATCATCTAAAGAAACAAGAGACACACAGGATAGGGGGAAAGGGTTTAACTGAGAGGCAGCATGAAAGGTCTGATGGCAGCAAGGTTCTGCCATGCATCTCCACTCTAGTAGTAGTGTGGTATGTAAGTAGTAAATGTGATAAATGTTTATAAGTATTATAAAAGGAAACAAAAGTGAGGGTGAATAAGGAAGCATGGTGGAGGAGGTGGTGCTCAAGCAGGTCGGCATGACAGTGAATTTAGAGGCCTGGGAAGCTGGCATACCATGGCTTTCATAGGTGCTCTTGCCAGCAGGTCCATGGCTTGCTGTTTTCTCCCCAATAACACACATTGTTTAGGAAAAAGAGTTAACAGAAGTACCAGAAGTACTACCTAGTATGCTACTTTACACTAAAACCGGAGCTTTTTCCCACAAAGTTCAGTGATCGGGTGGCCCTGCTACAGCTAAGCTTTATCCTCTTCCAAGGAGGTCCCTTCTCCTTTAGTTGCTTCTGCAGCTAACAGCTGGAACCACTGACCTACTTTCTCAGTATTTTGCTTGATATAAAGGGAAAATCTGAAATTTCAAAATCAATGTGTTAAGTATACAGTGTCTGGAAGCCCATAAAGCGGATTGGCTTCCCTGAAGCTCCAGGAGAGCTGTAAAAAAAAATTATACCTTGGCTGGTAATCTTTCCTTGGTTGCACATTTTTAAATAGTACAAAGAAATATTAAAAGACACCAAAGAAGATAACAGTGAACCTCAGGTGCTGTGTTTTAGCTAGACACATAGTTTTTCCACTTTTTTGGATTTCCAAAGATATTTCTCAGAGGATGATCTAGATGATCTTTAAGGTCCCTTCCAACCCAAACCATTCTATGATTCTAACTGTCTGGGGATACCCCTTGAAATATTTCTTATGTATTTCTTATCCAAAAAGAATTAGTCTTTATCCTAGAGTAAATCTCCAAGGTGTATTGAATGCATGTCCTCTAACAGTAAGAAAGTGAGGAATATGTTTCACTGTAATGTAGGACAGTTCAGATGGCTGGTTACTTAGGATTCCTCAGGAAATGATGAAACTGAATTTAGCTGAAGCATACTGCCTCTGTGTCCTGCCTGATTATAGCCAAAAAAGGCAACTGGTTAGATTCTGGGAGTTGCATAGACAGGAAACTGTGTAATGGAGGGTAGAGCACAGCTGTTGCCTTGCCAAACCTGATACAACTCTGAACACAATTGAACATTTATTTTGTTGTTTTTTTTTTCTTTTCCTTTTCCCCCCTTTCCCTCCACTCCCCCTTTTTTTTTTTCAAACCCTTTGACCAGAACCTGCAGATGATACTCTGTAATGTCATGGAGTCACAATATCTTTTGTTGAATTGTTAGTCTTCTCTGCTTCCTGCAAGCTGTTGTACAGTGGTCTTGGAGCAGTCTTGACAGCTCACATTTTTCATGGCAGCCTCCTGATTGCTGCATCTTCTCTCTGCAACAAATTGTATACCCATTAAAATCTGGATTTTCAATAAAAACATGAAAAGCCAGGGAGGAGGATTTGCTCTGAGAATCACCATTGCGGTGATTAAGGTGGAAGTGTCATTGACCCCGTGGGGAAGGAAAGATGAGGTAAAGTGTGGGATAGCTGCTTGGCATATCCTGTAAGGCTTAAGACAAAGATTCTAAGCCTGAGCTAAAGGAAACAATTGTTTATAGAGTAATTTTCTCTTTGTTTGCTAAAGAATTTTTGCCTGTGAATATACAGCTATCTATACAGTCTCTGGCACCAAGTTGCATACCACCTACAGTGATACATTTGTTGAAGGGAATTTCCCTACATGCTTACAAATGACTGTTGTGGGCATTTGTGCCCATCATTGTTATAGCTGTTGTTTTTCTGGCTTCATTCACTGCTTGCTAATGCTGGGACTCAACATCTATTTTTGCTCTCATGCATATTTTGGGAGTTTGACTGCATCTGTCCTGCTCTCATTACCTTTGTCTGTGGTGTCTATAGTCAGACTTCACCTATTTGATTTGCAGGCTGGTTTGTAAATATGGGTATGTTCTGTAGAGAAGTTATCCCTGTAGATCCTGACAGCCTTCCATGACAGGAATACTGATATTTTAATTTCCTGTTCTTTTGGTGGTAAAGAGCTCTAGCTTCTATCCAAGTTAGAAAAACCATATATTGAGGACAGTGGTATTGTTGTGAGGAAGGATCCAAGAAGTAATGTTTATGGGACCTTGTAAAGAGGCTGCTGTTGCATGGTTAATGAGCCTTGACGCATGCAGCCCTTTCTTCTGATTGAAAGGATTCTCAATGGCACCAATAAAATCGGTGCCTTATAAACTGGAAAATCCCTGGCAGTAGCAGTCTGGTTTTGATGAAACACTAAATCTAGGGTGCTGTTTTCTGAGCATGCTGCCTAAATCTCCCTCTTGTAGGGGTGGTGCTCTCTCCTCTGCCTGACAGCAGCTGCATAGAAGGATCCCTATAGAGAATTTTTGTCTGTAAAATTTCCTGGCCATAGGCTTATTCTGTTACCGTCTTGGAGGTGTTTTGCTACTGAACTTTTATTGAGAAAAAAATATACAAACTGGTGAGCTGAGTGTAGCTACTAAGCTGGTGATGGCAGGTATTGAATGTTGGTCTTAACTGCTGTCCTCAAATTATTGATTATATCTTCAAGAAGTGAAGCGCATCTCATGTATTATCTAGACCAGTATATGGCATTTCTAAGAAGTTGTGTATTTGATTCATATCGTATCAGAACAAGGAGACAAAGTAGAAGTGTTGATAAAATGTTAGGATTATATTTCTGAGCTAATATCTCTACGAAGTAGAGCAGTGAAGGTCTAATCTTGACCTGAATGTTACTGACATAGTATCTGATGCTATGAGTCTTGGCACATCTTACAAATTGTTTGATGCTTGCCACTTTAATGTGCTTTCTCTTTTCTGCCAAATAATGGCTTCCAAATGCTTAACGGCCAGTGTTTTGTTGTAGGGTTTTTTTTTTAACTGCTTGCTAGTTTGTTTTTTTTCTCATCCTCTTGGCAAGAAAAACCTTGACCTTATTGGAAGTTTGACAACTTACCAGTGCTTACTAACATGAAACTAAAGGAGAGGGAGGCATGTTCTGATGACCGGGGACTCAGAGTACTTAGCATGTGTCCATCTGCCTCTAGGAATTTGCAAGGCAACTTGAGCTTTAAAAATATCTTTATTTCTCCCCCCTCTTTTCACAGGTCCCCAACTCTAAAACACAATGTCTCAAAGAGATGCAGATAAGTACCTTTATGTGGACAAAAACATCATTAATAACCCCCTGACTCAGGCTGACTGGGCAGCTAAGAAGCTGGTATGGGTTCCCTCAGAGAAGAATGGGTTTGAGGCAGCTAGCCTGAAGGAAGAAGTAGGAGATGAGGCCATTGTGGAACTGGCAGAGAATGGGAAGAAAGTGAAAGTAAATAAAGATGACATCCAGAAGATGAACCCCCCCAAATTCTCTAAAGTGGAAGATATGGCAGAGCTGACATGCCTGAATGAGGCTTCCGTGCTTCACAACTTGAAGGAGAGATACTACTCGGGACTGATCTATGTAAGTAAGCTTGTCTGTCTGGGTTCAGAGTTACATGGTATGTGAACTTACTGTAATCACTTTGCTTCTAAACTGTGTATGTTAACCTTTCATTGCCCCTATGCACAACTGTCATGTGACTTAGTTCTTCTCTCTGCTTAAAATTTTTTCACTAAACTATGCCAATCCCCCTCTAGTTAATATTGAAGCTTTCAAGGAATGTTGTGGTAAATCTGTCTTTAACATTTTAATGTCTTCATTTGCAGGATGTTTTGAATGCCATTTAACTTTCTTTTAGAAAGAAGTGAGAGTGGTTGGAAAGTGGTAAACAGGGAGTCTGACCTGAACTGAACCAAATAATAATAAAAACACAGTCCTAATATACCTAACATCTGAATTGTGTTTTCCCGTGTCTGGAGCTTCACTGGGAAAGAATGCTAATGCCAAAATTTTTGCGTTACAAAAATTCTGGATCTCAGAGTGTCTCAATAGGGAAGGCACATAGATGCCTGCATGTGCTTACACATAGGAAATACTTTCTTCTCTTTACACCCCAGAACGGACAAGAGCAGGGATTCCTGCTTCTTATTGCTCTGGAAATGACAAAGATACCATTTATGGGACCAACGGTCATACCCAGTGAAGCATGTAGCAACTATTTCACTGGATACCAGAAACAATAAATAGGGAAAGGTGGGGAAGGAGAGTTTGGAACCTTGACCTGATTCTTCAGTTCCCTTCTGATTTTCCTGTGGCCACTGTTTAGCCAGCAGATGTTGGTCTTGAGAGCCTCTATTAATACTCTGCAAGCATTAAACTCAACAGTAATGTAAAATTTGGGTGCAATGACTAGTTTAAAAAGAAACTGCTTACAGAATTGAATTCAGACTGCCCGAGATGGAATCCTGAGGGATGCAGAAATTCCCAATGTTCATTATTTTTAGACACTATTAAATCATCTTCTTAGTACATTAGAAGTCCTATTAAAATGTATATGAAGTTTATCCTTTAACATAAACATGGATATTAATATGTTCCTTGAAGAAAGTCTGTCTAGATTTCCCCTCACCTTTTTGTGCTGCCAGAACTCAAAAGCTGCCTCTCTTGTCATATGGAGAAGACAACATAAGTAAAAACTCTCTGCAATCTCTGTATGTTTTTGGATTTTTTTGAATGCTTGCTGCTGCTTCATACCTGTAGGGATATAGTCTTTCATGCAGTCATCTTAAGTGGCAAGCTATAGATGATCTCTTTTTCCCTAACAGGACTGGTGGTATCAAAGGCACCACATGACAGAAATTCACCCTAGCTTGGGTAGAAACCTTTGTGAACTGTTGCCTGAAGTTGAGGCGTGTGAACACAAGCTAGAACCTCTGACTCTGGCTAGTGCTGTGAGCAGTGCTCTTCTGGAGTGGCACAAAGGTGTATAGCCAAGTGTTGCAGAAATTATCAGAGAACATCTGAAGGATGCAAAGCTGATATAAATTTAGTCTGACTCCCCCTGTCTGACGTCAAAATTTTGAGAGCTAATGTGGTTGAAGGTTGATGCAGTTAATTACTCTGTGTAGTCAGTAACTCCTTTGACTGTTGGTCAAAATCTGTTCTCAGAGGGAAGAATCTTGGTATTGAGATGAAACAGGATGTGCAAGGTGATGTGTAAGACTTCTAGAACAGGAAACCTCACTAGGTTATGTAAGTTTTGTTGAAAACAACAGCATCTCAAAGTCTGTTGCACACTATGCAATGGAATGTTTCATGTATCTTGCAGGATAACCTCTGAAATTTCAGGCATAGTCTGTGACTCTAATAAATTCAGTTCCTCTAATTGGATTGTAAGAAGTATTAAAAAAACCCCCACACCCTTCACCCAAGTAAACCTAGCGTAGTAATACTCTGTTGCGGAATCGTAGTCTTGCCAAAACTGTGTTTCTGTGCACTTGTGAAATGGACTGATCTCACCTGTCAGCAGTTCTCACCAGTTCAGGAGATTAATGTGAAGGCTTAAAATACTTTCATTGGAGAGGCTGTTGATCATTAATCCGCTTGAAGAAAGAGAATACACGCAATGTATCTCTAGCATAAATGTCTCTGGAAGAATCACAAGCATTATTTAGTTCTGCTCCTGTCCTTTCTTTCTTTGCCAGCAGGGCTGCATGTTCTTCTGGCTTTTTTTTCTTTTCTTTCATTTTTTTAGCTTTTTCTGCCTCTCCATCCTATAAAAGGAAAGGGGAAATCTTATGGCTGCTGGAGACAAATTTTGAGGAGAGTGTGTCAAATATTTCAAGAACTAAGAGGTTGAGTCTGAGACCAATTTGCTATTTCCATGTGCTGATTGGTTTTGCACTAAGGTGACTTGCTAATAGACTGGCTTTGTATTAACCCTTTCTATTCAAAAAGATGTATCTGAAGATCATTTTCAGCTTCTGTGTTGCTTACCTGAACTGCCTTGTTTGTATTCAGTGTGAAACTCAAACCTCAACTTTACATGCTCTGGTTATTTCACTAAAGTTAACAGTTGCTGGAAAATAAACTTTCTGATGCTGTAAGATTTGTGCTGTGCTGCAGACAGTCCTTTCAGCTCTTCAGAGCTAGTGTAGCAGTTAGAAAAATAAGACTAGTTCCAGTTTGGCCTGTGGTTCATTTTAAATAGTTAGTAAAAGATAATGCCAGAATTCTATTTTGAGATAGTAATGTCTGAATCAAAGTACAGACTTCCAAGCCAGCTATGCTTGTAATAGGTTAGTCTTTCAATTGGAGCCTTGAGTTCAATTCAGCGATTTATTCATATAAATCATTACTTGTACTTTAGTAAGATAAAGATTACTCTTGTCTTTGTGGTAAGGCTGGCAGCTTCTACTCAGTATAATTCAACTTGCTTCCTATACAAAACTTTGTCAGTACTCTTGACCAGCAGTTGTGACATTGGGGTCTTGCTTAGTTGCCTATCCCAGCCATGATTAGTTGCCTCTCTTTATTAGACAAAAATATCACCTCACACATCTGTCTGAGATCATTATAGTGCAAGGAAACTTCCCTTTAGGTATTTCTCCTGGCAGCCAAAATGCTGGAAGGTGATGGCTTCTTCCTGCATACCTGCTTCATGGCTTCATCACTCTAATTCAAATTAATGTCTTCTGTTGTCTAACCTACTACTCTCATTTCTAAGACTGCTTCAGATCTTTATTCTTACTTGAAAAACAATTCTAATTTGTCAGCAAACACAGCCATAAAATACAGACAGGAAAATTCTGCATTCCTTATGGAATACTACCACACTGCTTGCTAGCATTTTTCTTTTGCTCTAACTTCTGATACCCCAAAAGCAGCAAACGGGCTTTGAGCTTTAGTAAAATCTTCAAAGGAGAGGTAAGTTCTCTTTGTGTCAAGTTGCATTGGGGAACAGGGGCTATACAGGGCATCATCTTTTGATTTACTACGTGCATGGTGCCATGGGATTTGAGGCAAGGTGGTTGCTAATGCCAACAGCTGGAATTGATAGTCTAGAGGGTTTTTGTTTACCTGTTTTCCAGAACTCTAATCAAATTACAGTTTTTCTTCTAACAGTTTAGTTGACTCCAATGTCCATTATATAGGGAAAAGGTGTATTGCATGTACTGTGAACATACTACTCCTCAGTCAACTCCTTTCTACATCTTGGCCCTACTCGATCTTCCACTAGTGCAGGCAAGGGTCAGGAATGCATGACCCAGTCTTTCAGCTGCTGTACTCTTGGACATGATGGAGAAACTAAGGCTGGGGCAAAAGAAACTAACATTGCCAAGTTGGTTTTTTGCAGACTCCTTAAACTGTTCCTTTCAAGCACCACCTCAAGCCCAACCTGACTAGAATGTCTCACTGAAGCTTAGCTTCCCAGAACTTCAGAAGTCCTATGCTAAAAGTTTTTTAGCCAACTTTATAATTTTCCACTTTGGAAAGAGATTTAGTATTTTCTGTAAGCTATTAAAATATTCCTTAAATATTTAAAGACCAAAAAATAAAGTGCCAATACCAGGTTTAAACTAGGTTATGGAAAAGGAACCTTAAATACCTATAAAAAATTTGCTTTCTCGAGGACATAGATTGAAAGCTGTATCTGAATCTGCTGCACTAAGAGTGGGCTAATTATGTAATGCTAAGCCAGCGTGTAGAAAATTTGGATAGAAGACCATAAACTGTGTAGTAGATGCTATTTTCACCCTCCTGATCACTGTAGTCTAATCCTTACCTTTATCTAGCTAAAGAGGCTAAATCTGATTAAGTACTCTCAGTGCTCATTGTGAAGATCTCTTTACCGCTCTGAGCACTCTTCATTGAGCAAACAACAGAAGAGACGGTAGAAATAAAGTGCCAATACCAGTCTCTTCTGGTAGCACTGCAGGTTGCTGTAGATAGCTACTCCTTTCCAGATGTTTCAGACAGCTGCCTCTAAAATTGACAGGGAACAAGGACAGCTCTAAATCCCAGGAGCAAGGCTTGGAATGCTATTCTTAGCATATCTAGGAAATATCTAAGAAGCCTCTGCTCCTTCTATTCCCTTCACAAGTAAAATGTTTGCTAGAGGGTTTTTTTAGGTATTTATATCTCAAGGAGTTGTTTTTCTTTTAATAAGCTTAATATTTTCACTGGAAGTATTTTGTCTTCCATTGAAACTGTAGAATTGAAGCTAGTGGAAACCAATTGAGAAATGGAGGTTTGCTGTCACAGATCAATGAATTAACCTTTTGAGATGGATTAGAAGTAAACTTTGGCAAGGGTTGCTGGCTCTTTGAGCATAGAACATTTTAGAATTGTTTTCTATATTGACTAGTTCAGAACTATAGTACATTAATGACCTTACAGTTTTGAATCTAGTTCTAGTTATTACATTATCAATCATGAAAGAAAGGCCATCTCCTCCTTTAGGAGGCCATCTAACACAACTTTCTGTTCAGAGCAGAGTCAGCACTGAATTCAACCTAGTCCAGTGATCTTGACAATCTCTAACAAGTACACAGGTCTTATCTTTCTTTTATTAACTATTTTGGCTTGAAGTTTTATTATGTTGTAGTTGATGAATTACTGCATAAATCCACAGCAAACATGAGGCAGAACATAATAAAATACTTGTTTCTAGTAGCTGAGTACCTACGTTGTGTAGTGAAATAAACACTTGAATACAGAAACTTTGAAAGGAAGAAAAGGCAGGCCTAGTGGACTGTTAATTAGCCAGGGAGCAGGCCAGTTTAATATCAGTGTGACTAATCTGTCAGTTGATGCTCTGCATACTTGGAAAAGTTGAATATTAGTAAAGTTGATGTTGCTCAGATTCTAATATTTCTTAGTGGGAAGCCTCCCACGTGGCATCACTGGAAGAATGACTTGGAAAAGGACTGGTTGGTTGGTTTGCTTTTGCGAGTAATATGCTGTTAAAATGTGCAAGTATAATTCCTGTCTTTATTTGTTGGGATGTTTTCTTTCCAGACCTACTCAGGCCTGTTCTGCGTGGTAATCAATCCTTACAAGAACCTGCCTATATATTCAGAAGAAATAGTGGAGATGTACAAAGGCAAAAAGAGACATGAGATGCCCCCTCATATCTATGCCATCACAGACACAGCCTACAGGAGTATGATGCAAGGTGAGTGCTGGCTGAGATAATGACTCTTGTTGAAATCACAAATGCAGGCTGCAGTCAAAACACTGTAGGGGAAGAACTACTCACTGCTGTCAGACATTGTTACTCCCTCTGTCCTTGCTTACAGACACCTGACACCTGCTTGGTACCAGCTTCTGTGTTCAGGTGATTAGCTTTCTCCTGCTCTAGTGGACTGAAGAACCTTACAAAGTCTGGCAAGAGCTAAACTTGACGTAACAAACAGACTGGTGTGAATGTGTGGGTTTCAGAGAAGCAGGCAAGGAAAACTGAGGTAGTGAACTTCCCTCTCAGGGATGAGCCTGCAGAGCAATAGCTGTCAGTAGGCAAGTATGTGTATTGGTTGATAGAGGCTTTTTAAAAAGTATTTAAATCCAGTCATATGGTCTGCTTGGGTGAAACAAGCTCGGTATAACCTGTATTTTGAACTATGATGATCAGTGGTAGTTTTACTGCTCGGGAGTTGTTTGGTTACATTCTTGTTCTGTTAAGAATAAAACTTACTATCACACAATATTAAATACATCTGTTGGATTTTCATAGAATAAAAGAAAGCAAGCAGATTGACCTATTTTTTTTTTTGTCCCCCTGTGTATACCAATGATAGTAAAGAACCATGTGTATTATCTGCTGCTTGTTTGTCACTTGAGGACTTTTAAATATGGAGCTCTGAATGTCCTGTGCATATCCCCACATCTGAGAGGAGGTCTTTCACAGAGTCAGTGCTTGTGTTTGGGGTGCTTGGAGGGTGTTGAGGTACGGAGGTACTTTGTGCTTTGCTTTGTGTTTCTAGCCAGGTTGTATGAAGAGGCACACTTTGTAAGGTTTAAAGGATGTCATGGACAGTTTGATTTGGCATGGCTTATATGAATTTTGTATTAGTTACTCCTTTATTTTCTAACGACTAGCAATGGTTAAGGTGTTTGTCTCTCCGAGGTCTTGTCATTAGCCTCACTTTTTCTGAACAAAGGCCAGAGTATAATAAAATCATGCTTTAAAGTTCTAATTAGACCCAGTTTTAAAGAGTTCTGTTTTTCTTCTGTCCTCATTACTATTTGTACCTCCAAGCATAGGAGGACTTACCCAGAGTAGAGAGGGAGCAAGAAAAACTTCTTCCATGTATCTGCGTTAGTGGCTTTAAACAAATTTTACGTGTGGAGAATGCTGAGACAGATTGCTGAAGTGTCATGCCATGCAGAGCTCATGGGAGAGCTAACATGATGGAAGGATTAAGCTGTGTTTGTAAAAGTCTGGGGTGGGGAGGAAAGAGCCATACAGACAAGCTGCAGTGGACTAGTGGATGGGTACTGATGGCAATTTGTTGAGCATGTGGCAGCTCTTGAAGAAAACCAGGTATACTACTGCTGTGTTACTCTGAAAGGAGTGCTGTATCCAGAGAAAAAAACCTGTGAACCTAGACCTGTGTAGAACATCACCTCCCTCAGACTAAGACTGGATCTACCATGAAGGACAAGAACAGATGCACCACCTATACTACATGTGGCAGCATGGATGTCCATCAACCTCTGTTTCACTTCCTTTGTTGCTTTCTTCTCTCCCTTATCTGCTCCTTTGCAGCTCAAGTACTAACATAGATTTTCTTAAACAAGCCATTGACTTAACCATACCAGAGTTATTATTCCATTAAAAAAAAAAAATCTTTTCTACCTAGAGTCAGAAACAGTTTCTTTGGCATTGTGGTAAGGAGACTGAATAAGGCCCTTTCCCTCTATATACAACAGTTAAACCATTTGGAACTGTGTGCATGCATCTTGCCCTTCGTTTCTGCCAGATCTATCAGTATGTGGCAGTGGATATCCAGAGAGCTGCAATTCTGCAACAAGAGACAGATGACCTTCCCTGGTCTGATGGTAGTTCAGAGCTAGTGGTTAATCTACAGGGTTATTTTCTTTCCTTTTCAGAAAGGGGAGGTGCCTCCATCAGACCACTTCTTGAGTGATGTCTAAAACGCAGAAATCCTGGACTTGAGTTGCTTTGGTGTACAGAGCTAAAGAATGGCAGCCCTGCCTCTGTTTTCCTAGCAGGGGAAAGTTGCTGTGAGCTCTGCTGGAGTGTTTAGCTTTCCCAGAACAATTCTAGCTATGCAATATTCTCAGCAGTATTGACAGTCTAGAGGTTTACCTCAGCTCTTCTTTGCCTCATTTGAGATAAACTTGTTGGTGACTTTTTGGAACGCTTGTTGGATGTGAATATTGTTCCTAGTTAGCTTTTGAACTAGCCTACTTTGACCTTTTAAGCTAGATTTGGAAAGATTTGCGTGTGTCGCTTCACATGCATATGTGTGCTAGCAAGAACCCTAGAGATTGTTTTAGGGTTATTTGCTGTCTTATATCCTTTCTGCAAAGGGTAGCAGTAGCATTCCGATGTCAGCTAGTGGGAGTGAAAGTGAGTAGGTTGTTGCAGTGTCTCTGGTCCTGGCTAGTCTCTAGGGCAATGGAAAGCAACATTCCTATTCCACTTTCTCAGTTTTGCTTAGTGGTGGGGGAGGCTTGGTGCAGCAGCCAGTGGTATGGCAGGAATCTGTGCAGAGAATAGAAGATGAAAGGGTCTGGTGCTCCTCATGAGCCAGAGGCATTTGGGATTAGGCTGCCTTCCCTAGGTTACTTTCAAAGCCCTGAAGACCCAGGAATCCCTCATGGTCTGGAGAAGGATAGCAAACTGTTGACTCTGACTTCTAGCAGCATGGGGTATAGTTATCTTTTAAGCTGACAGAGGAGAAAAGCCTTGCGTGTTAGTTGATTTGGACTCTGAATTATTTTTTCTTTGGTTTTCAGTCAGTTTATGGTATTCTAATAAGCAAGCCATTCAAAGGGACATTCATCAGGAAAGGAATTGGGAAGGGAGAGGAAGATGAGAGCTTTATTCCAACCTCTGCTAATCCAGAAACCATTTAACCCTTTTCAGGTATCTATACTGATGACCTATGGGTGAGGTTAGTCCTCTTTTTGTGTCTACCCTGGTTATTCCATTCACAGAAGTGTCACGAGGCATTTACATATGCTGAGAGGTTAAATTGCTTTTGGTTAAATTTCACCAGAAGTACTTCCTTGAAGGAATAATGTGATGGAGAACATGTTCAAAGTGATTTTTTTTTTTTTTTTTCCCCCCTTCCCTCTCCTCTTCCTTTCTCTGACCAAGGCATTAAGACTCATAAATAAGACAAAGACATTATTTTGCTTCATGGTACTTGGAGAGACTTCTTGTGTTGCAAGAGCAGAACCCTACAAAAAGTGTAACTGTTTTGGAGAAAACAACCATTTGTATTAAGGTTTCTGTTCCCTGTGTAACCTGGATGCCAGAAGCCTCAGGTCTCACAGCTTTCAGAACTATTCTTCTGGTGCTGATGATTGAAGCACAGTGCCTGCAAGTGGGGTGGTGGCTTGAGCAAACAAAAATCCTTATTCTAATACAGCAGACATACACTGAAGGTGTATGTTCTTTACCTCAACCCAGTCTCCAGGGGATCCGTTTGAAGAAACGTATTTTGAAGCTGTTAAACAGCACCTATTTGTCTATTTAGAACACATACAGGAAATTTTCTGATAGAAGGTAGAAATTTCATTGGTGTCTGGAGCAGGACGGCTGTTTTAATGCCAGTGTCTGAAACTTCTGAAATCAGCTAGATGGGTGTGGTTATTCTGGTCTCCAGAGCTCAACCTGGTCAATTAAGAGATAGGTAGAAGGGACAGACAGCACATTGCTAATGAATGTACTCTATCTCCTTTCTCATCCAGTTTCTCTACATATTAGTGTAGGGCTCCTAATGGTTCACTGAACAAAACTCTTAAAATCATTGTGCAGTGATTAAATCCTCCTTGACCTTGATGGATTAGTCTGCAACTGAGCCTGTGCAGCCAGCACCTTGCTGGTATTACTTTGAGAGAGTCTCTGAATTTGGTGTTTAAAAGAAAATAATTCTGAAGCATAGTAACTTCATGATTTTTATTGACCTTGTTACATGAAAGGAGGAAACGGTGTTAGCTATTGCAAGACAAAGGACTTGCTGTTGTAGATCTTCACATGCACCTCGGGCCCGGTTGTCATTTTCACAAGAAACAGTCCTCTGGATCTGCTTCTATAGGACGTGACCTTGAAGTATTTTAATTGTAATTCTTAGATGTTTACATATTTCTTAAGCTTCCAAGCTAGTAGAACACTTCTGGTTTAACTTCCTTGATCTCAAGTCCTTCTCAGCATGCTTCTTAGCATTGGTCTGCTATGCTGCGGTGTATATTGCAGTGTTCCAAAGTGCGTCTTTATTTTCTATACAATATTCTCTGTGTGGTTAACAATTCAGGGGTACTTGATTGTCAGAGCTGTTCAGATTATGTAGAGGTACAGATATCTTTTTTCAGGTTGCATGTAAAGGTCAAGTTCTGCTTCCACTGAACCCGAAACAATATAGCCTGTGGCTTCACTAGTTCGTTTCCAATATTTGTCCAAATTTCTGATGTGAAAGGCACCATTAAGTTTGGATACTAACTATGAAGGATGTTTGTTTTGATGGTGTTTGTATACAAATGGCAAGAAAAGATGTACTTAGTTTCTGATTTTCTTGAGAAATGCTTTACATGCTTTGAATTACTTGAGATTTCTAATGTAGCTCTCAAAATCTGTGTCTTGAAATGTGGTTTTCAATAGAACAAGGAGCTAAAAAAATGTCCGTTTCCCACTTGTTTTTTAGTTGTTACCACACCCTTTTTGCTTCATTCCTGTAAACCAGAGCAGGAGCTCTCTGGCAGCCACTTATGTAATGGTTCAGCCCTTGCTGTCAGTCTCCCTGCAGTTCACTGTTTTAGTATCATGAGCTGCCTGAGCTTTTGCAGGCTGTATACCAGGGTTTTTTTTTGCTGTCAGAACTTCGTAAACATTTGTGTAACCTAAAATTACAGCCTAACTTGTTTTCCTGCAGATTCAGTTAAGGAATGCTAGAGAAAGGGGTATGGACTCCAGTCCAAAAAGGGCTTGGGGAAATAAATATTTGTATTTGACTCAGTAGGATATATTTCATTTTTTGAAATGAAACTTATGTTTCTCCTTGTGACTGTCCTCAACCTTCAGATAATGCAAATCTGAGTCTTGGCACTGCAGTGTTCCTGCCAACTCAAGTGATTTATCTTCTTTTTTACCTCTTGAAATTCTGTTGTTGAGAGCTGTCTTGGATATGCTATGTTTGTCCTTAATTTGTTGTTGTTTTTTTTTTTTTTTAAACTTGATGATGGGGTGTTAGCATTTTGAAACGTCTGTCATGCATTCTTTAATGCAAAAAACAGGCTCTCAGGCCATGTCTGGTGTTCCCCTGGAGTGTTTTCGATCCTACTCAAACCAGCCTGTGGGTTAAAGCACCACAGTGAACACATGTGATGCCAGTGGGGCTGTTCAGAGTAGCACGGCATGTCAAGTGCCTGGTGTTCCACCTGTGTTAGAGCCCTGAGGGATGGACATTGGTTATGAGATTGTTGAGGTCAGAAGAGAAGTTTGAGGGCTGAGGAACTGAAACTACTGTGTAGTTGAAGCACTTACATGCATTTAAGACTTAATTCTTCCTTTAGGTCAACTCTCTAACTTGGTCAGCCAGCCTGTTGGCCAAGTCAGGCTACAGGCAGGCACTCCCTGCGATGCTGGGGGAGCAGTAACGGAAACCTGGAGGGCCAGGCTGCGCAGTTCTGCCAGACAAGCGCTCAGTGGTTAGCTAGATGGTACCACCCACCTCCTATGGTTAAGCTTTTAGCCTTAATGAGTCAGCTATAGGCAGGGGACTGCAAGCCAAGCCTTTGCCTTTCAGCTACACTTCCTCTTAGCTAGCGAGATGATGTCACCATTGTGTGAATGCTATATTACTTCTCCTTTTATGGAGATGAACTCGCTTGAAACTGGAGTCACTCATGCAGAGGAAGTGGGTGATAAAGGCCTGCTAGGATGTTCTGTAACTGAGATGTGGAGCTTAAATTGCACATTCTCTTCTAGCCTCCCAACCTTTTTCTTTTCCCATCCCCAAGCATCTAAAAACAAAACTCAAGAGTTTGGAGCTCTATTAATTTATCAATTATGCCAATATGTTCAACCACAGCAGTTCAGCATTCATTCAGATTTGTTGTTTTGGAGTAGAATATTTGGCCAAGGAATTTTATATACAAGATATCTGTCTTGTGAAAACAAATTTTGGTTTAATTAAGTTTTTAACATGTGCTGAAGGTCCCGGAAACAACCTAAAATGTGGTCTTTTATTTTTGGACTGAAGAAAGTCAAGAATTAGTTAGATATTATGTTTGGTTTTTTTTAATATAGTAAAATCAATCTACTGATCATCTTATGCTATACTGCTGTATAGCTTAAATTTGAAGGATGTTTTACTTCCTGAATTTCTGGGTACTTGAGGTTGTTGCTTCTTAAGATCACTTGAATACTATGGTGATGAGAGCTAAAGAAGAGCCTAGATGAAAAGCTTTCCTTGCCAGCTGGTCTGAAGTACAGAACTGTTGCTATAATTAACTAATGAGTTGTTATTCTGGATTGTTTTTAATAAGTGACTCTGTTTAGGATTGAAAAGCAGATGCAGATTTCTTTTAATCAGGCATTTCTTGATTGTGTTATTATAAGCAACTGAGTTTATGGTACCCAGCACATTCTCTTTTGCTGAGTAGGTTGCTTGCACAACTGACAATGGAGTAAAGGCAAGTGCTGACTGAAGTTGTGCAGTACGCCCATGTTGAATGATCCTTTTTTTTAAAAAAAAAACAAAACAACAGAGTAGGGGCGGAGGTGGCCTCTTGTCTGGGCAACCGAATTCTGATTCGTGACGGCACAAGTCAGTATTGTATGGAGAGTGAATATTGGCATTTAAAGTAGTTCTTAACTGGAAGTGGATCTAAGAGTTAGGCTTTTGTATATGTTAGCTCTTTGGCCCTTGGTCGGCTCCAGTTTCCTGTTGCTCAACACATTATTCGAGTTGTCTGTCTGTACACAATTAGAAGAATTCCAGCTATCCCAATGACTGCTGCTTTGCAGTCCTGGGAAAGAATTTCCCCCGGATTGCAAACAGGAATGTTGCCTTTTATGGCAGTGTCTGCACGCTGCGGTGACTTGCCTGCACTCGCAGGTACGTTCCTGCTGCCTTAAAGCAGAGGTGACTAACGCAGCTGCAGCAGGCCACCAGGAAAGCATGCTGGGGGAGGAAGTAGTGCCAAGAGGATTTTTGAACTCTGTGGCGTTTCTTGCCTGATCACCTTTCAACACCTTGCGCTGTTTGAAGGCACGGAAAATCCAGTGCTTGCCCCTTTGGGACTTCCTCGGCTTACTCCAGGATGCTGTTGCTACCTTGCCTCATTGGATTGAGGCTTGAAAAGAGCTTCTCAACTTAGTATGACAAAACTCGTAATGATCAAAAAGCATTCAATGCCAAAGAGCTTTTTAGTATTATCTGATGTTGATCATCTTTTTCTGTTGGGCAGTCAGTTTATGCGTCTTCTTTCCAATGTTGGTTTTTTTTTTTTTGCTGGAATAAGGATCTTCTGGAGGAGAGGGAATGAGAATGCATGTGCTATTCAAGTCCTTGAGGGCTCCATTAACTGTTTGAGAGCCCCAGCTCGTAATTCCAAGACCAGAGCTGGCTACTAGGAATAAGGAGCACATTCCTTAGGGTTATCTTTTTTTTTTTTTTTTTTTTTTCTCCCTCCTGTCTCTCATATTGGCTTCTTAGAAGAACCTCTGTAGTACCTGAATTCTAGTATAACCTTTTCTAAGGTAATTGGACTGCTTGTTTATTATCAAGCTTTTGAAAGTCAAATGTTATTCAGATGCACAATCTTGTGCTTTCACAGAGCTGCTTTGTGACAGAGAGTTGCACTCAGGTGTCCCACTACCAAAGAATACATTTCTTTAGGCACTCTGTAAATGAGTCATTAGTTATTCCCCTGATCCACCCTCAAAGTGCCCAGTCATGAACAGGGCTGCCTGGTGTGTGCCTGCTAAGCCCTTGACCCACTGGGAACCTTGAATGGGTGGGGCATTGGGAGCTGGCTGACATCTACTCCTAGTCTGTCCCTCAGCAAAAGGGGTGCATAATTTAACGGCAATGAAAAAATGGATATGCAATGCTATTAAAGCTGTAGTATCTCGTTTTGAATGCTTAAGAATTTGCTGAGCCAAAACCATTTGATTGATGATTTTCTTCTGCTTGCCGCCTTCTAGACTTTGGACTGATCAGCTCTTCCTGAGAACAGTATTAACAGGAATAAAGCAGATTATTTTCCTCTGATTTTTTGTGTTCATCTGCATACAATCAGTTTCCAGTAAAGAAGCTTAAGAGCAGGAGTTGCTGATCTGTAGCATATAAACCTAGTATTTTCATTATTGGTTTCAGAATAATTTAAGAAAATTTAGAATCTTGCTTTCCTTATTCCATGAAAATCTGTCCAAAGCCTCAATATACTTCTCTCTTTATAAACTGAGTTTACAGGTGATTTTTCTTGATGAATAAATGGCATTCATAATGTTAGGACTGAAATGCTAAATTCACTTGCAGTAGCAATGTTTAATGGTATAGAAGGTGCTTTCAGTTACTTGACTCTGACTGTAAAGCCTTCCCTAATTACAACTCAATCACTTTATCTTGCACAAAACAACTTGAATCAGTTATTCAGTTATATTGTCAAAGTACTCTGGTGGGGAGAATACTGGGTGCATTTGGGTTCTCTAAGCTACTGGAGAAAGAAATAGAAAGAACCAGTAGCTAAAATATGGAGATAGTCACATCCATAAACTTAATGATGAATGCCACCAATTGTTGAAATATTTTATTAGAGTAATCCAGTGAATTATAGACTCTTACAGATGTTTGAGGATTGCTTTGTCTCTCTTTAGAGATTAGACTCCAGCCCAACACAAAACTGGGACTCAGCTTGGAAAAATAAAGCCAGATTGGATGGGGCTTTGAGCAGCTGGAAGTGTGGAAGGTAGAAGCATCTAGTGGAAGGTGTCCCTGCCCATGGCAGGGCAGTTGAAACTAGATGATCTTTCAGCTCTCTTTGAACCCAAACCATTCTATGATTCTATGACAATAACTGGATAAAATCTAACTGCTGTGCTTCTGAGGTTCTCAGACTGGATGATCTGATAGTCCTCAGATCCTTACCTTAAGTAAAAAAGACTCTAAAATGAAGCAAAACAAAAAACCCCAGCTGAATGGATGACTTACAAGCAATTAGGGATTTTGACTTTGGCACAGTCTGTTCTGTGAGCGCTCCAAGAGCTCTTGAGGACTGTCTGTGAATGACTTGCTTTGCTTGAGTCTGTTCTATGTCTGAACAGGTCTTGCTGCCCCTGTGATGACTACAAGCTACAAAGGTTGTAGGCACAGGCACTCTCCAGTCTGCCCAGTGCTCTCAGCTGGTTCCTGGTGGCATGAAGAAGGAAAGGGATGCAGGCTTGGAGTGATGGTGGGGGCATGGGGTGGAAGGAAGGGTGAGTGAAGGACAAAACCAAGGCAGATGTGTTCACACAAGTGATGGAGGAGCAGTGGGATGAAGGCATGATGGAAGGACTAGTCAGGACTGCATATGAGGAAGTGGAATCATAGATGAAAGCTGAAAGGAGGTTAAAGATGTGGGAAAAGATAATGGTGGACAGGCTGGGTGAAATAAGCCCTGTAACTGGAAAGATATTCTCATCCACAGATGGGAATTGAACGTAAGAATTAGTATGTCTGCTGGTATGTCAGCATGAAAAATAAAAGGTTTCTGCTGATACCAACTGCTGTGTTATTCCAGTAGGTGATGGTGCCACAAACAACTCAGCTGTGTAAGACTTAGGCTGATGCTCAGTGTTGTAGTTTTCAAGTCCATTCTGTACAAAGTAAGGGGAAAAAGAAATTCTCACTGAACTTCTGTTTGTTTTAGGGGTGAAAGCCTTTGTTTGATGCGAGGTTTTGCACTTTGGGATTTGTAATGGTTACTGTTCCACTTCCCCCTCTCCACCTTCTATTTCCAGTGCTCTGCTGATAACTTGAAGTCAGTATGGGCCCAGTGTGATAGGGAGGAGGGTGCTAAAGAACAAGTAGGTGTACCTCAAACCGTAGCTTTGTGACAAAGATATGTTCAGTGGGAGACTTCTGCATTGTTTGTAGAAAAACTATAGTGCAAACTATTCTTTCTGGATGAAGAAAACTAAATTACTCCGGTGCCATTATACTTTGGCGTATGGTGGGAGGTTGGGATCTGTTACCAGAGAAGGGCCTACCTGGTCGTATTTCTGAATATACTTGTCAGAGTTTACTAGTTTCTGGTCTTATCTTTGGTATTGATTTCATTCTGTCACAGAAATTTAATTTTAGAGTCTTAGTCTGACTACTTTTTTTGAAAAATTTTATTCTAGATCGAGAGGATCAGTCCATCCTTTGCACGTGAGTATTTACAGTTATCATCTTGTCTGGATGTCAGTGTTTTAAATTCTTGGTTGGAGGACTCTCTTAATTGTAAGTGCTGGGGGTAGGCTCAATAAACCAGGAAATAATGGAGAGTCAAGGAAGGTCCCGCTACAGTTCCTCCAATATCCTTTCTGCAGAATAATTTTCCTAAGAAGTGGAGGAAGAGAGGAGGTTTTGCAAAAGCCCCAGTGCTCAAACTCATAAAGAATACAGCTTTGTCAGTGGAAAGGCTTAGAGAAGTCCTTCAGATTTGATGCGGCTGTTTTGTTTAAGTACATTCCTACTAATGAGGCTGATACAGTAACAGATACTCTTGATACAGCAGTTTTTCTACTAGACACAGCACAATTGGTTGGCCCTCAGCTCTGCTTAAGGAATTGGCATGTTTCTTCTTACAGTCAGGAGGCCTCCTTTTGCAAGATTCACTTCATTACCTACCTCTACAGCAGCCTCCAAATTATTCCTCAGCCATTTGGCAATCTTTGTATCCAGATGACTAGAAGGCATCATTCTTTATTGCCTGCCTTGCTCTGTCACGCATATGGAAACTGCACCAGGTGGCAAACTGGCTGAGGGCTGTAGCCTACAGTCCAGCTACACTGCTACCGCTTACCAGACAGCTTGGTTTTTCTTGCTTTTGAGGGAGGTGCTGCAACAGCCAGACTGCAGTTAAGGAGATCTGTAGCCTTTTTGGGGTTAGAAATTTGAATATGTCCCCCTACATCTTGTTTGTGAATTAATTGCAGATTTTCTTTACAGAGGTGAATCAGGAGCTGGTAAAACAGAGAACACCAAGAAGGTCATTCAGTATCTGGCTCATGTTGCTTCATCGCACAAGTCTAAAAAAGACCAGGTAAGACCTAGGTTTAATGATGCTTTATTGCTGTGCTGACTTTGGACAATAAATACATATTGGGTGTTAAAAGCCGTATTGCTCAATAAAGGCCAAGATCCTGTCATCTATCAGGGGACTGGGGAGGACAGTGAACTATGAAACAATAAAAGTTTGTCAAAAATTACAAGCATGGGAACACTGTTCTAAGTCATAACTCCTTTGAATTCACTGGACCTACAGTAGGGATAAACTCGTCCACAGTCTCTTGGATTTGTGGGCAAGTGCATGAGCAAGAGACGCTGTAAATGAAGCATCACCCACACTGATCTTTTCACACGGATGTATTGCTTGTCTACGCAGTTTAAAACTGAACTTTCCATAGAGGACTTGTCTGCTTTCTCCTGTACCTGTGTAGATTAGGTCTGGCTATTTATACACTGTCTCAGAACTGGAGAATACAGTGATAGGCTAGTGGATATCAGCTGAAAACTTTGAAATTGTAGTAAAACATTAAAAGGGTGGAAAACAGCAAAGTGTTAGCAGTACACGAAAGGAGGGTGGTGGTGATGGTGGGAGGACTTTAAAGATGTCTCACTTATATTTTTTTCCCCTCCCTCTCCCCCGATGGACTATTGCCGAATTCGTCAGTTGTATCCTCGTAGGTGAGCTGCACGTTTACTGCACGTTCTGCACCAGGAATGCGTTTTCTGTCCCATTGTGTGATTTTTTTTGAGCAGCTTTTCACTCCACACCAATATCACTTCCTGCAGCTAAAACAAATCCATAGACAATTCACAATTTTTTTTTTTTTGTGTGTGGTGCACAGTAATCTTTTTGTGAGGGTGTTCAGTTGGAGACTGAAGTAATATCAAGAATACTTGTGTTCTGTGCTCAACGCTAGCTTGCATTTAAGGTTTCTCTTGCAGGATTTTCCCAGTTATACCATTTGAGAAGTGTTCCTCCAGGGCAAGAGGACTGGATCAGGCTTTCCTGGAACCATAAGCATCTAGTGTGTGCGTGGCGTTCCTGGTAAAAGAAACATAGTTAAGTATTTAGCTTTCAATTCCCTGCAGTGACATGTGGCTGCAGGTTGCAAAGAAAGGTCGGGGGAAAGACTACCCTGCAAACAGGGTGTTCCAGGAACATGAGCTTGTTAGCCACAGCTGAACACGTTGGAAATGTTCACTGGTGAGCTGTATGAAGTAGGCCAGATGCCACGTGTGTCCACTGTATCTCTACATAAGAGTTTCCCCATGGTAGCTTAACATGCAGGCATGTCTTATGCACGTAGAGTATATGAATAAGAAGGCATCTCTGCACACAGGCGTACTACGTGTGTGCAAACACATAGTAATTAACTTCTGGAATCCAACCAAAAAAAAACCTTTTGATGTGCCACACTTTCAGACATATAAAAGCTTTTTCCATGGTCTGTCAGTAGCTGTATTTAGAAACATTCTCCTTTTTTCTTTAAGTGTGGAAAATAGAATCATGGGGTTGATGTTAAGTATTCTTCCACTGCTTATCCTTGAGCAAAATTTCAGCCACTGAAGCAGGACAGGCAGTCCTGCTTAGGAGAAGAAAACAGTCCTGAGTTGGACTGGTTGGTCATTTGCTCAAGTTTGATTCCTGCCCCCCACCTCCCCCATAATTTTTGATTCTTCTGAAAGTTCCTGCAGCTGACATTTTGCTCCAATTTTGTGACTAAACGGTAGCACTGGCCTTACCGGAGAGGATTTAGAACTGAAGTCTTTGAATGTTAATTGATAATGAGTGCTCTATGCAGTAATTCTTTACCAATCTTAAACTTGGAACCAGATTATAAGCGTTTATGATGATGAATAATTTCAATCTTTAGAGGAACTCAGGTATAATAGTCACAGCGGACTTTTTTCTTTAGGTAGAATATAATAGTGTTGAACTAGGCGTGGAACTTAACCAACGATAATACAGAAAGTAGTGGTGCGTTATCTACCAGGAAGGTTTCATGACTATCACCTATTAGAAATTTTGGATGTAAACACCCGTTTTTCCAAGTGTCAGAGCAAAATCATATTTTTTAAAGCATATTCTCCAATTCTAGCTCTCTTATTTTGGAGTTAGTGGCACCTTCCACCAATCCCAGTACATTAGTATATTCAGCTAAACAGCTTCTACCTGCATGGTGTGACTACTAAGCACATTAAGGCTGCTGTTGGGGCCAACTGAATCTAATTATATAAACATTTCATTTGATGGAACTTCATTTATGGCAATTGAGATTGATGTTTTCTCCTTTTTAGTCTTTGCTTCTATACTGACTTCTTAAATAATTTAATAGTTTTTTCAAGATGAGAATGTTTGCAGCCAATCAGAATTTCATGGGTAATAATTGTTATGCTTAAATATTTGTAATGAAGGTTAGGTTACTGATGATCTTTTTCCATTCCCCATCCAACCCACTGTTGCTGGGATTCAGTTATTTGAGAATCTCTCACATGACTGCAGAGGAATAGAAAAGTGTAAAAAAAAAAAAAAACAAACAAAACAAAACAAAAAACACAACAGCAACCCCTCCCCAAACCAGACAAAGAACCCAAACACCCTTCCACATTCTTTAGTTTTCTAAATTGCATACTGTTAAAACTAGCTGTGATCTCTAGATGCTTTTCCCTGTACTTCCTGAAGAGTAAATGGCTGACGTAATTTCTGCCTTGCATAGAAATAATTCCAAAAAGTGTATGAGGTGCAGCAAATTCAGAGTACAAGATAGATGTCAAGGATTTTACTTGCTTTAAATTGGTGGTGTAACTTCAGAGCAGTAGACAGAGAGCGTACTGGAGAGTGTGCGCTGCCCAGCCACAGGTTAACAGATCCAGTGGCTGTTACTGCTTCCATTTGCTGGAGGAATATTGTACATACTTTAAATGCATGCCAAGTATTAAACAAATTTGTTTCAGGTCAAGGAATGGCAATTGCAGGTGTCAGAAAATTGGCAACGTCTTAATGATAGGAACCTTAGAATTTCTGGAAAGCTTGTGACAGACAGCTCTGTGTTGTTCTGATTTTGCTTTGCAGAATTACCCATTGTAATAAAGTCGCTTCCTTCAGTGAAAGGTGATCATCAAAATGTAAGGTAAAAAACCCCATCAAACTCCACCCAAAAACTTCTTTAAAATTTTGAAGATAATGCCTTTTTAAACAAAGACAGCGTGCAGTGAGGAATGGATACACTGCAGTAATCGTAGCCACTTAGTCTTAACGTGCCATTGCCATGGTGTGCTGAGAGCTTGATCTTTCCACTGCATCGTGGTGCTAAGGCAAGTCGTGACAGCTAAGTGACTTGACCAGCTCTTCAGTGTTTTCCTTTCCCCACAGCTTTATACTGCTGTGAGTCTGAGCTAGGCTCTCTGTGTATTGCTACCTTGGTGGTTCAAGAAACCTAATCACCTCAAAATTACAGTTTACACATGCCTACTTGACACTAAGGACACTTTCTTCTTGAGGTACTGAATAACAGGAGGGTCTAGAGTATGAATCTCTATAAACTTTTGATCTTTGTGTAGCTAAGCTTGACCTTAGTTTTATTGTTAGCCAAATAGTTAAAATAGATTTGATGTCAAAGGCTGACTTCCATTCAGAGTTTTTAAAAAATGGCTTTTAAAAATCTCTTCCTGCTTTGTTCCCTAGTTGGGTTCAAATGTTGTGTTGCTGGCATCTCTCAGTTGCGTAGTAATGATTGCAGTCACAAATAAAAGGCCTAGGACTTCACTGCAGGATGGGGAGGACAAATGCAGTGAAGGAAGAGTGTTCCAACTTCGATACATGTACCAGAATAGGAAGGGAAATGTGACTGCCTCACAGTTTCAAGGACTGAGCCTTAGTTTCAAGGTTTTCTCCTTAGAAAGCCACATGCTGTCTTTGTTGTGAGAGAGCAGATGTCCCAGCTCAGGTTCCCTTCCTTTGTTATATATACTTGATGGTGAATGGAGGTGTTTGCAGCAGCTGCCCCTTCTCTATATGTGCAGTTCTACCGGGCTGAGGGCCTTGTTTGGCCTTGTGCTTCACAAGCGTGAAGTGAGGTGATTGTGAAAGTAGGAAATAAAGACTTGTAGTTCTTTGTACAGTTTCTCACGTATCTTCCTCTTTTTTTCTTTTATTGCATGTATTTTTAGAGAGACTATATAAGGACTAATCTGTTTGATAATGCATTTTGAGAATGAATGGGAACAATTTTCCTTTAGAAATACCCTTAGATAATTTGCCCATAAATTCCAGTTCTTGCGAATCAAACTTCGTTTCCATCCGTCATGCACAGGAAGTCTTGAGTACTTACTGATAAGTGCTAAAAAGAGAAACATTAAACTCTCATTTTCTGTCTCTAGAAGCTTTTTAGGTCGTCTTGAAATATATAGAACTCCATGCTTTTAGCACAGAGGACAACTAATTTTTAAAAACAGGCAGGGATATATATAGAGCCTGCGGGGAAAGGTATTTGTGCTCCATTGGTCTAGTACTTGGCAGGGATAGAGGTTCTGAATTTTCTTTTTCTACAGCTCCAGCATTTTGAGTTCCTTGAGGGGAGGAGTGTGTGAATATGGCAGCAGAACGCGAGTGATCACGCAGTTTGTGGGATACCACTAATTCTCTTTTTTTGTGTGCCTCCTTTCAAAGGAGATTTTTGCTTGTTTGTGTTTGGGAAGATGTAAACTCTCAGTGCAGGCTTTTTGTTTTGTTTTCATGTTTGCTGAAGCATCAGACCTTTTCAGACTAACTTTTTAACCTACTACTAGCAGAGTTCAGGACTGTCTTGTAGTAGCAAGACAGGATTTTCCTCACTCTTCCAGCCTAGATGGCAAGATGCTTCTGGGGTGAGGGCCTGATCTTGGACGGTATGATGTTTTGCTTTGATCCTGGGAAGTCTGTGGGATGTTATGGCCAAGTGGCTTTGAAGGGTTTCTCATTAATGGAAAGACAGCACTGAGATGCCCTTGTGTTGAGGAAGAGAATAAGGCATATGTGTGAATGTTTGTTTTATGCAGACAACTAATGAGTCTCCTTTTGAATGTTTAAGGGATGATCTCCTAAGGTTTAATATGGCTTCTCTACAACAGATGCCCAGCTAGTGTGAATTGAAACTTCAGCGCTGGTTTGACCCAAGGTTAATGCAGTGAACCACTACCTGCTTTATTAATTTCTGATTTCTCTCTAGGGAGAACTAGAGAGACAGTTGCTCCAGGCTAATCCCATCCTGGAGGCCTTTGGAAATGCCAAAACAGTAAAGAATGACAACTCCTCAAGATTTGTGAGTATTGATGTCTGGCATGGGTGCCAGTATTCTACACTTTCCAGAAGGAAGACTTGTCTACTTTTGGGTGAATTGCTGTCAGGAATGGGACAGCTGTCTGTGGGTGACTTCCTTCAGATTAATCTGGGAAGTGAATTTCATAGTGAATTACCCAGAATGGACCCAATAGGTTTCTGGAATGAAGGAACCTGATCCTATGCCAGGATCACCTATGCCAAATTTTATTGTAAGTTTTATCCTAGAGAGCAGTTACTGGTCCTTATTTTGCTTCCTCTGGAGAGCAATGCACAGAGCCTCAGAGGCAGATGGGAGAGCTAGAGCTGGAACTAAATGAAAGCGGTTGAAGCCAATACTGAGCAAGGTAGAACTGTCTAGATAATATAGCACGTGAAACTGAAGGGACCCTGGTTGTGGGAAATCTAGGCTGAAACACAGCGAGTTTAAATTGTAGGCTGTCTGGATGTCAGAAATTTCTGGAAGTGTTTGGTGTCGTGTTTGTTAAATCCATGTTGTGATCAGCAGGCATTGCCTATTGGCTGACCTTGTGTTTTGCCTAAAACCTGCCTGACCTGTTCTAAATTTCTGTTCCTGAATTAAAAAGAGAAGGTTGACTTTTGCTGTTTACTGCTGTTACCAGATAGAATAAATACTAACTGTAATGCTCTTATCTTCCTCATAGGGCAAGTTCATCAGAATCAACTTTGATGTCAACGGCTACATTGTTGGAGCCAATATTGAGACCTGTATCCTTTCTGTAACTGCTTAAAAGAAGTTAAAGGCTATAGAGGTGGCAATAATGGTACCTAGCACTCCGTTCACAACTGGCTTTGTCAGGTCAAGAAAGTGGTAGGAAGCACTGAAGTTTATGCCAGCTAAGATTACTGTTGTAGTCTCCTGTTTCTTCATACAGTATTTTGTTACCTTTGTGATCATAGTGGAAATCTTTTCTGAATTAGTGGATTCTAATCTTAGGAGGCTGAAGTGGAAACATAAATTGCAACAAGATTAATACCTTTGGAATTTCATAAGCCGTTCTCACCTCTGTCCCAGGTGAGTAGGAACGGATGGCCACTGTATTTCTGGGTTTTATCAGTTAAGTCTCTCTTATCGTAGGCACTGTTTGGAGGCTGGCAGAACTGAGACTAGAAGCTCGGTGGGTTGTTGACTGATAATGATTGTTAAATTGATACCCCCTGCTAACTGGCACGAGGAGAACATCAGGTAGTATGAGGTTTTTTTTCCTGCCATAGAATAGGAAGTGATTTGTATGTCCTGCCATATGCCTTGACTCTCTGAAGATCTGCTGGAGAAGTCACGTGCAATTCGTCAAGCCAAAGAGGAGAGAACCTTCCACATCTTCTACTACCTGCTATCTGGGGCAGGGGAACATTTGAAGAGTAAGTATGATTTTGTTACAGTTACGGCATTCCCCCATCACAACAACAGAAGGTCGTAAACACTTACAGGCTAGGGTCTGTTCCTTTGTAGTTTCTTGGCTCTGCCTTTTAGATATGGTCACCCCTCCTCCACTTCTTCTGTATGCTCATACATCCCTCTGCCCTCGCCCTGCACTTCTTAGTTCCTGAAAACTTGATTCTCTGGTTCCTTCCTGCACTTGTCTCCTTGCCAGCAATGACTCTACTCCCTTCCTTATCTAAATCACTGTCCCATGTTTAGTCTCGTCTTGCATGATGTAAACACTTCTAGTGCAGGAATGGTCCAACTGTGATGTACTTGGCATGTAGGTGAATGGAGCAAAGCTGCTGGCACCTCAGCAGCTCTAGAAGTCTAGGGCTCTAGCACACCTAGCTTTAATACCTCGGCCTAGTAATCAGGGTCCATGTTGTACGAGAGCTGCAAATTGATCTGGAAGAAGGACAGGAGGAGAGGACTTTTCTTGTAGTTGCTGCTGTTTTAAGAGTTACTTATTAACTTTCACCTGACTTGAAGCAAATGAGGTGCCTGAAATGAAAGGCAAATTTACTTTCAAGTTAATCCCTGCTTCTTATGGATTTAGGGCATAATGATGATTGACACTGCTTTGGTGGTGTAGTCCAGAGGAAGGAATAGAAAGGAACAAGGCAGAAAACCTTCAGTTTTATCTAAAATATATTAGATGTTCAGCCTGCAGTAAAATTGAGCTTAATCCCAGATTCATCCAGCACCTGCTAGCATGTGCAAATCAGAAATACTATCTCAGTGGTAGCTCGTTGTCTATTTAAGGGGCAGAAAAAAAAAGCCATAGTAATTTCTTTCTCAATTCTTTCCTAAGCTGATCTGCTGCTGGAGCCTTACAACAAATATCGCTTCCTTTCCAATGGGCATGTCACAATCCCGGGTCAGCAAGACAAAGATATGTTTCAGGAGACCATGGAGGCAATGAAGATCATGGGCATCCCAGATGAGGAGCAGATAGGTATGAATCCTCTGAAGGGCTTGAAAATGTAAGGCAATGGAAGAGGGACCAGATCTTTCTGGAGCCTTTTTGTTCTGGGGTTCTTTGTTTGTTTGTTATGGGTTTTTTGTTGGTTTTGTTCTGTCTGGTGTCCATTTCCCTCCCCACTGCCCCAAGTGAACAGTGTGCAAGTAATAAACTTAGTGGTTTGGAGTGACCCACCTCAGGATCTACCAGCACAGTTTCAGTTTATACAGTTAGGGTTAGAAGTCAAGCAGCTAATGAAAATGTTTCTGTTTGCTGGTTTTGTTCCCAGTCTGAGCTGAGGGCTCTATGTCCAGTGTATGAATAACACATCCAAGATATAAGAATTCCTTCATTCTCTTGTGCAGTGCACGGCTTGTGTGCTCCCTCTGTCCCTAAGCAGTGGCTTTAAGTTGTCTAATCCAACCACTGCTGGATTAGTACTTTGAGAATGGCCTGCTCATAGTGCCTTTCTTTCCAGCTTAACACTGAACTGCTGATCAGAAATTAATATTGTCTGATTCTGGGAGCACAGTACCATGACAGTGAAGCTAGAACTGCATGCAGCCAGCACAAAGTGGAGTGATACGTATTCACCAGAGTTCTGTGCTCATTCATGAGCTGCAAAATCTCCTTTTCTAAATGTATAAGGTCTTCTAAAATGAGAGACTATTTTTTCTCTACACTGAAGCAAGCATCTGTGGTGGTTTGAGGTCACAGCCTCCTCTGCTGGAGGCTGCAGCTCTTCTGGCTGTGGTGATATGTGCCTGTGCCTTTAACTATTGCTCTTCACAGTCCAGCTTGCTATAAATCTACCCTGTTGTTATCCCCAGTTTAATACACTTCTTGATACCCTGACTCAGCTGAGGCTGAAAATGCTGTATGGAGGTGAAGAGAAATTTGCCTAAACTGAATACAAGAATTGGCAGCCTGATTTATTGTCAGGATGTTCTGCTGTGCTCAGTTTTTTGAGTTGGCCTTTTAATTTATGCTCTGGGGCATGTCTTTGCTGTCACATAGATGAGCTTTTGGTTCCAGCCACTACAGCAGAGAGCTTTAGTGTTTTTGCACTTGCTGTTCAAAGTGTGAAGTGCATTAATGTTTCTTACAGGCTACATAGAGTAGCTGGCTGGTTGATAGGCTTGCTTAGTTTTGATGTAAAGTCTATAAATACTATCTTCATTTATTAGATGACATCAAAATAAACTGTCTGTCCAGGTGCCGAGACTCCAGATTCAGCTGTCAAACTACTGAATTTCATAACATGCCACTAGGAGCGTGTATGTTTCTTTTCTTAAGTCCTGATGTAGTGTACATGGAGCCTTTGTTGGCTCTGCTATCAAAAGGGTATTGTTGTAAAACAAATGTTTCTGTAACAGGTAGGAATTGGGGGATGAAAAAAATCTTTGATAGAAGATCTCCCTGCAAGCAACTGGCAGTTTACTTTGCTGAAGGCAACTAGAAGCTGTTATGCAATGAGCTTTGATTGATACACAGTGAAAACTGAATTGATGCTGTGGCATTGAAAAATGGCTTTCCTGTCCTAGCATCTGATGCTGCTTGTGTGACATGCACCTTTCAAAGAGTATGAATGTATCATTAGCAATGAGTGGGATACTTCAGGGTTTAATTAGTAATAGTTATGGTACAAGCACCTTCACCCACATCCTACTGCCTTTCATATGTTGTAACATATGGGCTACAGGCATTGGTCAGGGAGCTGAAAGTGATACAGGGTTAAACGAACAAAATTTTCCTTCTTTTAATTGGTTTGTACTCTTAAAAACTGTCTCCTTCCTGTGTTTAACAGTCATCATGCAGGAAAATAGTGAATTTTGGCCCTCTAATGGAGAGAAAATGTGTTATCAAAAAAATATAGATGATGTACGGTGGGGCATTACCCCTGCTCCTGAATCCCACTTCACTATAATGATGTTGAGAATGGGTAAATTTCCAGGCTGTGTAGTCTTGGAAAGGAGGGACTGGGAAAGTCTTACGTCCTAAATGGGAATCATATAGAGGAATTACGTGTGGTGTTTTCTCCAAATTCCAGAAGCATCTCTGGGATGTTGAGAAGGTCCTCTTAACCATATCAGGAAAAGTAACTGGATCATATTGGGGCTTTTGGTGATGTCTGACACTAAGTGAATATTATTATGATTATTTTAAAAGGTCTACTGAAGGTTATCTCAGGTGTTCTTCAACTTGGCAACATAGTCTTCAAGAAGGAGCGTAATACAGACCAAGCCTCTATGCCAGACAATACAGGTAACCAATCTCTTTCCCCTCTCAACCCCTGCAAAATAAAATGCAGTAAAAAGCCTACAGGAAATTTTTGCAAACAGAAGAATATATTACAATATGTAGGGAATGCTGGAGTCCTTTTTTTTTTTTTTTTTTTTCTAGAAGGTGAATTATTTGTCCAAGGAGCTGACAAGCTCCTTCATACAAATACGGGCTGTTTTGCCAAGCGTGTGTTTGCAGCCACCCATGGGCAGGAATGTGGCACCATTCTTGTGACAGGGCTCAGCAGGAAGTCCACGTGGTGACCAGATGAAAAGGATTACTCTACTGGAATATGTAGCATGTGTGTGTTTTAACCAAGCTAGGAATGATTGCTCCTACAAAATCTGTAGTATTGGACTTTAAGGAATGTTCTTTGCTGACTTTGTAGGTAGACTTGTAAGAGTGAGGTGGATAGTTTTGTGGTGGATATTTATACGTATTTCCATCGCCCTGCCCATTGTTGCATGTGTAAATAGTACCACGTTTCACATGATAGAAGGCTATCTCTTGGCAGATTTAACCCTTAGACCACCATTATAGAACTACTGCAGAAATAAAAAAGGTTACTAATTTATCTTTAAGTGTTTATAGTTTTGGCTATTATGGAATATAGGTTCTAACTGGCATTTTTGGGAGGAGAGTAAACTGTTTGGATTTTGGATCTTGAATCTGAAGTACAGAACTGCCTCAAAGACTGATCAGTAGATGAAGACAGAACAATTAGCTTAAGGAATCCATTAATTGACATATTGTTAAATTGATTACAGACTGTGAGCTTCCTAAAGCTTCTGTGTTATGACTTAGTGGTATGAGAGCATTGCTTTAAATTTACTCTTGTGGCTTCTGGAGAAACTGTAACCTGTAGTATGGGTTGCAAGAATTCTGGGAGGATTTTTTTGTTTTGAAGATCCCTTTCTTTTCTTCATCAACCTGTTCTTCATGTAACAGTTTTTATAAGATGTTTTATTACTTTCTTGGGAAGGCAATTGTGAGAATGTTTATTTTTTCCTCTTGCTTTAGCTGCTCAGAAGGTGTCTCATCTTTTGGGTATCAATGTAACGGATTTCACTAGAGGTATCCTGACTCCTCGCATCAAAGTTGGACGAGATTATGTCCAGAAAGCTCAGACCAAAGAACAGGTATGCCTTCTCTAAAAATGAACGGGTACTTCAGTCTTTAATCTTGCTGCTACAAAGCTAACAAGTGTATTAGAATTTTCTGTAGCATTTAATAATCATCTTTGACTGCAATGTATGGCAACCACACTTGAAGAATGTAGTATACATATTGCTTCCAGTATTTGCTCACATGATCTGTATAAAGACCAAAATCACCCTGCCCCTGCAGCGTTTTCTCAGCGGGCCAGGGGGAGGGTGGGAGTGGCGGGAAGAGAATGCTATTCACCTAGTTTTGGTGACTGTCTGTCCCAGTGCTGTATCCAACGGTGACATTTTGACGTTGCTGTAATACAAAAAGTACCATTTTTTAGCAGGTCAGCTACTAGGCTAGAGGAATTTGCTGCTCACTCTTGAAACTGATTGTAAATTTTGGAACATTTCTGAATCAGACTGTGCTCTAAATGAAACCCTGTCCTAGGAGCTAGCAGCCTTTTGAATGAAGCAAAGCTCCTGTACTTACTGCATGGCTTCTTTATGAACACATCCTTATTCTCAGTGTAAATACACGTGCCTCCATAACATGGAAGGGATTAGGAAGAATGTGAAGTCTAGAAATAGTCACAGGCTGCCTTTCCATGCATCTTTTCCGTTTGGATACTTAATTTCTTCCTACACAAAGTATTTTTGTGTCAATCACGGGTATGGTATTGGCATGGGAGGGAGGGATTCGGCTTCACAAATCCTAAATTACAGAACAATTTAAATGCTTTTCTTTGGGCCTGTGAAACACACTGTGTTACTACAGTCTTTGGAGGTGACTGGGCATAATTTTCCTTTCTTGAATACTGGGCATTGGTTTCTCCAAGAGGCAGGATCTTGAAATTCAACTTTGACACACTAATTTAGTATGACAAATACTCTGCTCTTGTTTCTGGAGTATTGCTGTGCCATCTACTTCTCATTAGGAATAACCTCTGAAACGAGCCTTGTGCAGTGAGTTTGGTGGTGGAGAGAAAATCTCAGACCTTTGGGCCTTTAGATGTTGAAGCAGCGTAACCTGGGTTATTGTGTAATTCCTGATCTTTATATTTTTTTTCGATTTAGGCTGACTTTGCCATTGAAGCGCTGGCTAAAGCCACTTACGAGCGTATGTTCCGGTGGCTGGTTATGCGTATCAACAAGGCACTGGATAAGACCAAGCGACAGGGTGCATCTTTCATTGGAATCCTTGACATTGCTGGCTTTGAGATTTTTGAGGTAAGGAGATGCCAGGTCCTTGCACTCAGCACAGCTTACCATTTGTGCAAAGACTGCTGAAGGAAATCGCTTTAAAACTGGAAGAAACCAGTGTAGTTTTGGAATGGATGTGTAGTCCATGTTTGTTATTTGAGACCTCTGCTGATGTGAACTGTCAGATAAATTATTAACTGAAGTAGTTCATTCTGCAGTGTTTTGTGTATTCTGTAAATGTTTTATCTCATTACTGTATATTCTGGTGTTTACATCCTTTTTGGCATGTGCATTAGAATTTTTAATTTCACAGTTCCAGATGTTCTTGATTCTTTGTAGCTCACAGCCTAAGAGTTTGCTAACCTACGAAAAAGTCTTTTAAAACATCATGTAGATTTATGAATCACCACTGGACTTAAAATGTTTGATCCCATTAATCTGTACCAAAACATTTAAGGGGTGACCTGTTAAAATCTATTAGCATCATTAAAAATTGTTTAAAATGCTTTCTTCTTCCTACTGACGGGTTTTGGAAAAGACAAAGACAGGGTAGACCAAATCAGAGCCAACATAAATTCTGAGCTATGTATGCTCCTTTCTGCGAGAAGCCTGAAAAAGAGGGATCAGTGTGTCATTTCATAAACCGCCAAATGGGTTTAATAGCAGCTGCTTGATGCAGAAAAGGAGTGAACTTGCTCCTCTTCCCCTCTGCTGCTCCTGGCTGCAACTGCTTGTACTGTTCACCTCTCTAGCCCTTTAGGAAATATTTTCTTAGGGTGTTTTATAATTGAATCATTCTGCAAAGGGGAATCTGAGCATAAAAGCTGATGGAAGATAAATGTAGGCGAGGAAGAGCTAAAGGGAGGTTGAGGGGGAAATGGGAAAGAAGGGAAGTGGGAGCTCCTTCTATAGGTGGCAGTGGACGGTTAGGCCAAACCCTTATGTCTATGTGGCTTTGCATTATACTTAGACTGAAGCAACCACAGGTCGCCATCAGGAAAGAACTATCCTGCTATTATCCCAGCTGGGCAGCTCCTATCAACCTGTATTGTGCTGGATCTAGCTCATGTGCAGCTGCAAAGTGGCTTGGACCAATGTATGCATGGAATGAAAAACTTTAAGGAAGAGAAAGTTAACTTTTTTCTTTTTTCTTTCCTTTCCCTTCTGATCAGCCTACCTTTGGTTTCATGGTTGCTGGATCTCATGAAAAGGAGAGGAGTGGAAATACGTGGTTAGGAATTACTGAAACATGGAGGAATTAGAACAGGACCATTGTCTTTAGCGGCTGCATTATATTTAATTTGGTCTAACATGAAAATGCACTGTGGGTTGTTAACCTTGCCCTTACAGTTTGAAGAAGGAAATCTGGGGATGCTGAAGAAATTTCTCTCGCTTTCCTTGCTCTAATTTTATATATAAGATTAAAAAGGGACTTTCCAGTCTACATGCTTTTAGGAATTTGTCTTCAGGCTTCTGTTGCAGCTTCTTCCTCTGAGGAGGACTTGCCAGCTCTGAGTTTGTGAGAAAACCAGAGTCTCTTCTGTTCCCGGGTTAAGTAGCTGCAGTAATTCTGCTGTTTACAAGTACACATTCTTTTGCAAAGTCTGAGGAACAGAAATTCCCTAAGGATTGCAGCAGCAATGCAGTGTCACTTGACAGAAAAGGCAGTTCATAAACAAATGGAGTTATTGACAAAGGGCTGTCCACCCCACGCAGAACACTAGCTGAAGTTCCTGAACTGTAGATGTGATCTTTTCATGCTAAGAGAATAGTAGATGTGTCTTCAAAAGCAACTGTTCAAGCATCTTTCTACCTTTTTCTTCATTAGTTGAACTCCTTTGAACAACTGTGTATTAACTACACAAATGAAAAGCTGCAGCAGCTCTTTAACCACACCATGTTCATTCTGGAGCAAGAGGAGTACCAGAGGGAGGGCATAGAGTGGAATTTCATTGACTTTGGCCTGGATCTGCAGCCCTGCATTGATCTCATAGAGAAGCCGGTAAGCTTGTTCTCCTATCATCAAGCAGCAAGAAATAGCTGCACTGATTTTGTCATTGAGCACGTAACCTCTACCTGTAAACCAGCTTTCATAATCCTCTAATGACACTGTCGTATGCTTAGAAGCAGAAGTGAACCATTTCCACTTCATCTGAAAGTATGTCACCAGTAAATCTTAGTGTCAGTTCTAGATCTAGTCAGCCACTTTTTCCTCTCACAAAATTGGCTTCATTTGTGTAGATCTGCATGGTGCTAGATGTGGGTGTGGCTTACCATAAGTAGTGGGAACTTTCTTACTTAACTGTAAGCGTGATGAGAAACTGCGGATCTCTGTTGCTTTCATTCTGCTGTGGTGAGACTTGGAAATTTCTAAATTTAACAGTAGATGTTCCAATAGCGAGGACTAATTTGTGACACTTTCTGCTATGGTATTCTGCATTTAGACACTTGGATATTTGCAGAACAGTGTGATAGTGTTCCTTCTATTAAAGAGATTTTTTTTTTTTTTCCACATAACACAACCTAGACAAATGTTGTGGAAGAGACCTTCTCATAAAAATGTTGATAATTCAAAATCCTCATCTGGATTCTGAACAATTTATATTAGTATGGAAGTAGTGGAACTGATACCATGCAATAGGTGAACGTGATGGGGATCAGATTTAGGTATCTTTTTTTTTTTTTTTTTTCTGGCAATCTAAAGGCATTAATTATTGGTTAGTTATGTTTAATGATGTTTTGATGTTTCCTTTCTTCAAGGCTGGGCCTCCTGGTATACTGGCCCTGCTGGATGAAGAGTGCTGGTTCCCAAAAGCAACAGACAAGAGCTTTGTGGAAAAAGTTGTACAGGAACAAGGCACCCACCCCAAATTCCAGAAACCAAAACAACTGAAAGACAAAGCTGACTTCTGCATCATACATTATGCTGGCAAGGTAAAGAATTAGTAGCTAAAAAGTGAACATTGGAATGTCTGTTGTATTTTCTGATGCTACTTCTTAGAAATGGCTGCTTACCAAAATGGCTGCCTATGGGAAACCAGTAGATTTCACAAAGTTGTCCCATTGCTGTGGACCTTACCGAGCCTAAGGGGATTTGCCGACAAGTTATATGTGTATAGTTGAAGACAAGTGGAACTGACACCAACTTAAATTTGTTCTCTGTGGCTTGGAAAGATTGGAGGTATTTTTCAGAAACCTTGCATCAAGGCTTCATCACCAAAAATGATGATGCAGTTGTTTTCTGTGTCACAGTCTGGGTGGTGCAAACTAGCATTGCAAATCCATTCCCTTTACTGACAGAACAGAACATGCAGCTGTTTATTAGGGTTTGAAATCTGTAGGTATGCTGCTTAGATGGCAAATCCAAGAATGATTAGGTAATCTGTTGATTGTGCAAACCTCGGTGCTACTTTTTATAGACTTTGCAGGATCTTGTTGCATCTTGTGCTGCAGAAAATCCCCTCCTGCCAAGTTTCTTGACATGTTTATCTTTTCCAGGTGGATTATAAAGCAGATGAATGGCTGATGAAGAACATGGATCCACTGAATGATAACATTGCTACTCTTCTCCACCAGTCGTCGGATAAGTTTGTGTCTGAGCTGTGGAAAGATGGTATGTAATTAAACTTAATCTCATTTGTTCTCTCTTGTTTTATGTGGAAGAGTTTGTTTGATCATCAGAAGTCTGTGATTAGCTCTGTAGCTTTTTTCCCTGAAGACTAAGTGACCAAGATGAGCATTATCTGGAACATCCTTTGCTTAGATCGTGGTATTTCATTAAAAGTTCACTGTAACTCGACAAAGGTTCACTTGCGTCAACTTACACTAAGCTTGCTGCGTATATAGCAACTATTTCTCAAAACCAGGAATGCCAGGATAAAATATGAATGCACCATTATATTCCAGCAGCTTGCATAGCTGCAACACTCAAGTACGAGATCTGAGGTTGGATCTGTTTTCAGTCCTACAACTGCTGTGTTCTTTCTGCAGTGTTGTTCAGTATTTTATTCTCTTTCCTCTGGGTTTATCTGCTTTTGAGCCTTACTGTTGCTGTCACTTTCTGTGATGGGTTTTCTTTGACGTCTCTGTCTGTTGCAGAGATGCAGAACGTTCAGAGAGCCTATTTCTATCAACACTTTCCTATTCTTCATCTAGAACCAGGTGACTGAGAAACCCAGCTGTCGTGTCATGTGTGTAATGCATCCTAGAGCCATGCAAGAAATGCTTCCGTTCACTTCTCTTTGTCCCTTTGTCATACCTGCTTGTCTTTCTTGTTCATTTCCTCTGCTTTGTGCTAGTAGCTCCTCATGGACTTAAAAGTGAAACTCACCTTGCAAGTGGATACAAGAAGAACATGGCCATAATCAGGTGCTAAAGGTTGTCCTTGCAAGACTAGGAACAGCTAAAAGCAAATCCCTGTCAACTGTTTGAACATAGAGCTAGCAAGGCTGTGTTTCTTGCAAGATTTGGAAGGAGGACTTCTGAGGCTGCATTTAAACTGAAATCTAGTTTAACATGGGTTCTAGCATTGGCATTTGACTTCAGCTGCTGAATATTTAGAAGAAAGTTTGGGAAAGGAAAAATGGCATCAGCAACTTGTACCTAATAATGTCTTTGTGTGAGACTCCTTTTGGACTTGAAATGTCAACTGAGCCGCAGCTTATCAGTTCTCATTTATTGTTCTTAGCTGGATCTTCTCTTGCAAGGGACTGTCCTTTTTGCTATCTTGATGTAGATTGCAGGGCTCAAGATTTTTAAGAGGATTGTTCCAGCCACAATCTGGGACACTCTTCTGTGGATTTCCGTGTGATGTCATCTAGTAACATAAACTTCTTTTCTTTCTGATAAGACAACCTTGACCCTATTCTAACAGCTGCTCTAGAAGTGAGCAGTTCTAAACTAGTATAAACTCTAAATGAGTCCCCTTCTTATTTCTTCTTTTTTAGGGGTTTCTCTTAGCAGTTTTTAAAATCAGAAGCCAGTTGAACACAAGCTGATGTGTTTTCTGAAGTGAAGATTTGGGAGCCTGAGTGTAGGCATCAGCCAGCACTAAAGATGAAGTGAAGTCCTTAATAAAAATATACCAGGGTGTCAAAATTTATAGTGACACAGTTGGTTTTGGTTGAGTGGGTGAATTTTTATCTCCATGTAGAGGAGCAATGGGAAGAAGTCATGCTTTAGTTTCTTCTTGCCTCTGCTACTCTCAGATCTAGCTGACTTCTGTTGAAAAAAAGGATCTGTGAAGTCCACGCATCAAAGTGATAGCTTCATGAGTGCTTGGATGTCACTGTGGCATAGTGGAGAAACTGTTGGGGCAGGGAGTTCTGGCTTTCTCCTAGTGGTATTGTTCATGTCTCTGTTATAGAATACTTGTACTCCAGAAATAGCTCAAACAGTGGTATCTTGAGGTTTGGTTTCTGTCATGCCTTTTGCCATGTTTGCTCAGTTTACAAGTAGATACAGCTTTTCTGATCATCGGTCGTGGCAGTTCTGCCTGTAACGCAAGCTGGGCTTTTTTTCTAACTGCGGCCCCTTCTAGGTCAGAGTTAACTAATAGTTGACTCTGCTGGGCTAGCAGTTAGAACTCTTGGTATGTTGTTTTTCATTGTAACCTAAGCAGGTAGAAGCATCTAAAACTCACTTCTAGATTGCTCTTCCAGAGCTGCCATCCAGAGCATCAGTAGAATGTGTTTGGGAGTAAGTTTGACCCCATCACTCAAACTTCCTGTAGTGAGCTGTTGCTTTTTTTTTTTCCTTCCTGCTCCTATCCCTGCACAAATTCTGTACAGGAGTCGACATCTGTGTAGAGATGAAGCAAAAAGGATCCTGCAGCTCCTTTCATTTATCCTGTTCTACCCAGATGTTCTTTGTGCGTTCCAGTGCTTCCTCAGTTTGTGGCAGAATGTTAATGCTCTTTCTTGTGCTCTCTCTAGTTGACCGTATTGTTGGGCTGGATCAGGTAGCTGGTATGTCAGACACTGCGTTGCCTGGGGCCTTTAAAACCAGGAAAGGTATGTTCCGGACAGTGGGACAGCTCTATAAAGAACAGCTGGCTAAACTGATGGCTACCTTGAGGAACACCAACCCCAATTTCGTCCGTTGCATCATCCCCAACCATGAGAAAAAGGTAAAGACAGTTATAACAGTACAGCTCATGCAGTCTTACATGGGCTTCCTGGGGCATGTGGCTGGGTTTTGTCAGGTTTTGCAAGAGATCTCAGAGGTCCTGTTTTCTCAGGATACCTTTTTAAGGTCATTGTAGGTAACTGTATTTAAAAAAATTTTGGCGACTAATTTTTGTAGTTCTTCTTGAGGTGGCATAAAAGCTTTGAATTGCTTCTACCTGGAAAAGACAGAACTGGCTGCTTTACAAAATAGAGGGGGAGGCGAGGGACAAAGCCCCTTTTATGGTATTTATAAAATATGCTTTTTCCTCACTAGGCTGGAAAACTAGATCCCCACTTGGTCCTTGACCAGCTTCGCTGTAATGGAGTTCTGGAAGGAATCCGTATTTGTCGTCAAGGTTTCCCCAACAGAGTCGTATTCCAGGAATTCAGGCAAAGGTAAGACCTAGAAAAGAATCTGAAGCAGTCTTTACCCTGGCAAAGTTAAGACCTAAGTGCAAAAGTGGAAATATTGTATTGCAGCTAGATTGTTGCTGTTTTCAGAGGCAGCACATCTGTCCCCTGGTATTCCCTGGCACAAATCCTCCCAAAAGCATCTTTGACTTTCTCTAGTAGGCATGTATTTAAGGTGAGGCGTAGAGGACATCATCTAAGACTGCTGCTTCCTACTGTGTTGTCTAGAGATGCGATTTTTTTTCTTCTAACAAGACCATAAACTGTCAAGCTTCTAATAGCACAGGAATGCATTAGTGATTTTGTTTGTTTGTTGTTGTTTTGAAATATATTTGTGTAACTAGTCTAATGGTTTCTCCTTTTCAGATATGAAATCTTAACTCCAAATGCAATTCCTAAAGGATTTATGGATGGAAAGCAGGCTTGTGTGCTGATGGTAAGACATCCCAGAGACTCTACTTGAATAGAGTGAACTTGACGGGTGTGGTTTGTGCATGTTAAATATATCTTGTACTCACAGACCAAAATTCCAAAGTCAAATGTTTTGCCTGAAAGGAGAGCATAAAAAGCTTTCTCTTGGCTTCGCAGTGGAGGCTTTTGACTAGCATGAGGTTCAGTAATCCTACGCAAAGAGGATCTTTCTGTTTCCACAGATGCATGTGCTTTGAGGTGCCAGCAGTATTCATGGAATCAAAATGCTTAGAAGCATTAATGTTATCTTTAGCACATGCTTAAAGTATGAGCTTCAACAAACTTTTTGTAATAGCCTTGCTGATGACATGCTTTCAGTGAAGGCTCCAATTAATTCTGCAGAATTGCCTGCTTCAAAGGGAAAGCTTTGGCTTGAAGACTAGGGGAGACTGAATTGAATTTGGCTGTAAGGGATTCCCTTTGTTCTGTCTTAAAGGAGTATACCTTATTCCTCTTTACTAGTATAAGTGTTGACAGCAAATTCTTTAAAGAATGGGAAAGTTAGTTGGAGTGCTTTTTTCTGGCAAAGACTAGGACTGGTAAAAAAGAAATAGAAGGGTTTCCTTTAGGAAAGGGAAGAGGGCTCTTGGGACTAGACATACATTCCTCAGCGTCCTTGTAGTTCTGCGTACTTGATGTGGTGTCATATTAAACAATGCTTTCTATCATATTTTCTGCCTCCGGTTACCCACATTTCATGCTGGGCTTGGCTGAGCTCCAATTTCCCTAATTGGGACAGGATTTTATTGGGAGCTAGCAACTTTGGCTGGCCTGAGTTGCACGTTCTAGGGAAGGGGCATCTTACAGCCATCTCACATGAATGTTTTCTGATGTTATACATGAAGCACTCTTTGCAGGAGATGAATTCTTCTCTCTCTCGTTTTAGATCAAAGCATTGGAGCTGGATTCCAACCTTTACCGAATTGGGCAGAGTAAAGTATTTTTCAGAGCTGGTGTCCTTGCTCATCTTGAAGAAGAGAGAGACCTGAAGATCACAGATGTCATTATTGGCTTCCAAGCATGCTGCAGAGGCTACCTGGCCAGAAAGTAAGGACCATATTGTGTAAAATAGATTGTAAACTTGTGTTTCTCCCATTCAGGTACAAGTTTCCCTTCAAAAAAAGGTGACTAGAAATTATTATTGGTCAGAAAGTCCATGATGTATTTGTTGTTTATAAGAGTTGATGGTGTTTTAGGTTTTTCTGATGTCTGTAATGCCAGACTTCTGACACCTGTGAGAAACCCTGTGTGCTGCTGTCCCACATACTACCAGAGCTGTAAAGTCTATTCCTCTTTACAGGAATACTATACAGCAGGCAAAGTTTTTGACAGAAGTGCTGCAAACTGCAAATGTGAAAATGAAAAGGGCTTAATACAGTACTGATCCAGGACGTGCAGGATTTCTCTTAAGCCATTAGGCAGGACTGCTAATGGCACAGTTCTAAAAACAAAGTGGTATCTGTCAGATTGGCAGGAAAGTGCACCTCAGTTTCGGATCTCACTTTTCTGAAGTGAAAATAGCGAGGCTTTTCAGATTAGAAAACATTAGGGGAGAAACTTTATTAAATAGGAAATTGAATAAAGGAAAGGATAACCACTCTTTAGAGGAAGTTCACTGGAAATTTTGCTGATTTATTTTGGAGGGAACCTTCTAAAGTGAAATTTTTGAGGTCTTTAAAAAAGGGCTTGGTGGAGAGAACTGTATGCGGCTGTGGGTACCTTGTCTGATCTCCACTTACCTTGCAGAGCCTTTGCCAAGCGCCAGCAGCAATTGACAGCCATGAAAGTGCTTCAGAGGAACTGTGCTGCCTATTTGAAACTGCGGAACTGGCAGTGGTGGAGGTTGTTCACCAAGGTAATATTTTTCCCTTTGTAATTTTGACAGTTTGGTTGCAATTTCAGCTTCTCAGGTTGAACCAGAGCACAAAAGCCACTTCTGTTACAGTTGGGCTGGCTTGCAATGGCACCTTGATTCATTTAGGCAGAGAATATCGTAGCATATTTTAGAGCTGTGCAGTATGCCTGCATAAACCAAGTGCAAGGCTATAGGCAAGTAGTGTTGTGGGAAAGCTGAAGTCATCTTTTATTGCTTTATGCCGAAGAAAAGTAGGAGCATCACTTGCTTCAGTGGTATAGCACTTCAAAGAGTCACTTACTGTGTGGCTAGTCAATTTAGCTAGACAAAACCAGTTGTAAGGGACGGCTTGCCATCTCTTTCTTCAGGGTTGTAAGAGCAAAGGAAGAGGACTGAGGTCTGTTCTTGCTCTTAGACTTGTAGATATTTTACCTTTATAAAGACAATGAACATGTGAAGAAGTGGTCTCTTTTCTAAATGTATGGGATTTCTTGCTTTTTAGCCATGAGACTTTGCAGCTAAATGAGAGTTGAGAGCAGAGTTTAAACTTTTATTCTCTTTCCTATGAAATTACTTCTAAAGTTTTTTGATGGGGAAGCACAGAGATGGGTGTTTGGTTTTTTGTTTACATTGGCCTACCTGTGAATTCCCCCACTGTATGGCAACTTTTTTATTTTCCTGATATTACTACATAGCCCTTAAAGGTCTGGAATTCACCCAACCCTTTTCTGATGCATCCCATTCTAGAGGAAAAGTTAAGCAGGCAGAAAGTGTGTTACTCATGGAGCAGATGATATCTAGTCCTCTATGATCCTTCTAGTGTTCACAACAATACAATTGGTCAGTCCTTCAGATATGACACTTAGCTACAATGTTGTTTTATTCAATGCTTATCAAGTACAAGAGCATTTCTCCTCATTTTATTTGTTCCTTATACACATCTCATTCCTGTGGTTTCCCTTTCAGGTCAAGCCCCTTCTGCAAGTAAGCAGACAGGAAGAGGAGATGATGGCCAAGGAAGAAGAACTAATAAAGGTTAAGGAGAAGCAGCTAGCAGCAGAAAATAGATTGAGTGAGATGGAGACCTTCCAGGCCCAGGTGAGTTTGCAAATCTCATGTGTAGAAGTCCTTCTCTCTCTAGCTGGCCAACTGCTTGAGACCACCTCCTTTGCTTTACTGGTCTGATAGACAAGCTGCAGGATTCCAACTTGTTGAAATATGTGACTTGGCTGCCATGTTGTTCAATTTCCTTAGCCCTTCTTCCCAGCACAGTTCTTCTAGCAGGTCACTTTGTACAGTGACCACCTATTGCCCTTCCATAGCCATTGTGTGAAGAAAAGTCTCCTTTAGCTGAGTATACAGCAAACTGGTTGAATTCAACCTTGTCATTAATGGAATTCTTTTTGTTTGGAACACAGAAAGTGGCAGCAGGATTGTTTTACTGTAGGGCTAATAATGATTTTTGTTACTTCTACAAGGGAAAACTAGGCAATCTCCTTATTTCAGATGGATACGGTCTTGATAAATTTGTTAAACTTGATGTAATACGAGGTTGCAGTGCCTGGTTTGTGAAGGAGAACAAACACTTAAACTGTTTTTATGTTTAGCTTTTGATTAGCAGCAGGAGACTGCTGCAATGATCAAGACTAACTGTGGAACACAGCAGCATGTAACCTCACTTAACAGAGATTGCTAAGTGCTTTGGTAAATCGGAGATTGTCTTGTTTCTGGCTTTGTGTCCAATGTAGCTAATGGCAGAGAAGATGCAGCTGCAGGAACAGTTGCAAGCAGAAACTGAACTCTGTGCTGAAGCTGAGGAGATAAGAGCCCGCCTGACAGCCAAGAAACAGGAACTGGAGGAGATATGTCATGACCTGGAAGCACGGGTGGAAGAGGAGGAAGAACGATGTCAACATCTGCAGGCCGAAAAGAAGAAAATGCAGCAGAACATCCAGGTAATGCCTTAAGAATGCTGTCTCTTGTCACTAAAGAGGATAGTAAGGGTTAGACTGATTCTTTTGTCTCAGCTCGCAGGGAAACAGGAGAGAGGGGGTAGGGGGGAAAAACAAACCAGAAGAATCTGTGGAAATAGCAATAGAACACAAGGGTTCTGGTGCTAAGCCTGAGGTGTTCAATCAGTCATCTGGAATGAGCTGTTCCATTCTTGAAGATGAAGATGATGGCCGCTTGTCAAATAACTAGACAAGTCTTTGCCTAGGTGTTTTAGGAATGGTAGCATTCTTCTCTGCAAAATAGCATTGTTTGTTCTACTAGAAAACTTGTGTGTTAGAATGCAGCATGTTGCATTAAGTCACGATAGAGATGTCACTTCTGGAAAGTACTAACAATACCTTGAAGGAAGGATAAAGCAACCTTTCAAGTTCTAGTATTGCTGCTGTGCTGTTATAGTGGTTAGTGAGCAGCACTGACAAATGCTTTGCTTCTCTGCGGGTGTTGTGAAGGAACTAGAGGAGCAGCTTGAAGAAGAGGAAAGTGCAAGGCAGAAGTTGCAGCTAGAAAAAGTGACCACAGAGGCAAAATTGAAGAAACTAGAAGAAGATGTGATAGTTCTGGAAGATCAGAATCTCAAATTGGCTAAGGTAAGACTCCTGCAGCTTTTTACACAGGCTAAAGATGCACAGGTGTTTCTCCTGGAGCCACCCACTGAAGGCTGACCTTTCCCATATTACAGGAAAACTTACAGATTAATTCAATCTTGTCTTTGACAGCTCTGACCTGAATTTTTGAAATTGGCTCCCTGCCTGTATTCTTTACAAGTCAGTATTGTGTGATATTTAAATAGCCGTGACTACAGAACTATCCAGGAGCAAACGTTTTCTGGCACATTGTTATGCTAAACAGTATTGAGCTATTTCATAGACAGGCTTCCCTTTCAGCTTTGAAAGTGCTACCAAATACAAATCTGTAACTGTTTATTTGAATACTGTCTGTAACCCTGAAAGTATTTATTTTGTTCCAAGTTTCCTTGTAGCAGGAGTAGATACTCATGACATTATCTTTAAGCACAGTCAACTCTGGAAAAGTCTCCTGTAATTCCAGCAATTGCTTTGACACTGCCTTCTCAATTCTGCAGGAAAAGAAACTGTTGGAAGACAGAATGTCTGAATTTACAACGAACCTGACAGAGGAAGAGGAGAAATCTAAGAGTTTAGCCAAACTCAAGAATAAGCACGAGGCCATGATCACAGACCTTGAAGGTGTGTTTGGCTGTGGTGTTTTTTGTTTGGTGTTTTGTGGGGTGTTTTTGTTGGTTTGGTTTGGTTTTTTTTGAAAGGCAGATCCTGGAAAGGTCTTGCCTGTTTAGTTTTAGGTGGCTTCTTGTTAAAATTTTATTGAGCTTCAGTTTTATTTCTAGAGTTTTAGTCCTCTCCAGTTTCTGAGGGGTTAAACATTAGTCTATAGTGTGTATGCTATTGATCGTTCTGATAGAGCTGTTCAGTGGCTGGCTGAAGGTTATGTGTCTTGTCAGCTGAGCCCTTGATCTAAATAAAAATCCTCTCCAAAGCAGCAGGCCAATGGAGAAGAGAGGCTGGTTCTCCTTCTTCTCCTGCTGTGGAAGTGTCTCCACTTTTCTACTTCCAGCAGCATCAATCTGTCAGGGTTAGTGCCGTTTCTGATACCCTCTTTGCACAGGTTCTTCAGAGTTCAAGCTAGAGGCGCTTTCACCCGGAGCCTGCCCAGGCTGGCACAGCAGGAGCCGGCCTGTTTCGTTTCAGTGACGGGAGAGCAGACCTTGTGTTCAGCATCACTTAATGCGTGCTTATGCCGGTGTGGTGTGGGTGCTGGGGGAGACTGGCATTGTGCTGGCATTGTTTATTACAGTGAAAGGGAGGAAGGAGGTTTGGCTGTAAGAGGAGGGAAAGGAAAATTGCCCAGACATAGATATGTTTTGAGGGAAAAATATGGAGGTAGTTGCATGTGTCATTTGTCTAACTTAATGTGTGCCCATCTCCATCAGAACGTCTGCGACGTGAAGAAAAGCAGAGGCAAGAATTGGAAAAGACTCGTCGAAAGCTTGAAGGGGACTCCAGTGATCTTCATGACCAGATTGCTGAGCTGCAGGCTCAGATTGCAGAACTCAAAATGCAGCTGGCCAAGAAGGAAGAGGAGCTGCAGGCAGCCTTAGCTAGGTGAGAACCTGACCTGAGGGGTTCAGAGACCACTAGGTTGGGAAGTATTTCTTGTCTTCTATCCCTTTGCAATAGGGACTAAATGGAATCTGTGGCTGTTGTATTTCAGCCTGTGGACTGACTGTTAAGATCCAGGTCCTCAGCATCAGAGTTCCTTGGCTGCTGCTCATTGCCACGTTCTCAGTACAGAGCTAGACAGTGTAATGTGCGCTGCACGCTTTTCAGTGGAGCAGTAAGATTTCACAGGGGGTTAAAAAGTACTGGCAATACCCTGTCTCTCTGATAGTTTCTATATTCATCTGTTCAGTAAAGTGTCCAATTTCCAATGTAAAATGGCCCTTTCTCTTCTGCTTTCTTCTGTTGTCAGTCTCTCTCTGTCCCCTTCTTTAAGGTAAGTAATCATGCTCTCTCAAGTATTGGGAAATAGAACTTAGAATTTGTAGATGACATATGGCTCAAAGCTTGAACGTAATATTGTAGAGGTGACCAATACCAGCTTTTTTCTTGATTATTCTTGGTAGGAGAGGTGTTTTTAATTTACATATGATTTAAACCTGGCTCTGACCAGAACCCTTTATTGAACACAGGGTGGAAGAAGAGGCAGCTCAGAAGAACATGGCCCTGAAAAAGATCAGGGAACTTGAATCCCAGATCACTGAGCTGCAGGAAGACCTGGAGTCAGAGAGAGCATTCAGGAATAAAGCTGAAAAACAGAAGCGGGATCTGGGAGAAGAGCTGGAAGCATTGAAAACAGAGCTGGAAGACACACTAGATTCTACCGCTGCTCAGCAAGAGCTCAGGTAACTCAAATATGTAGCTGTGTTGTCTTATTTGGTTTGGGGTTTGTTTTTTTCTTCTTGGTATCTAAATGGAATTTGTGAATTTTGCAGGTCAAAGAGAGAACAAGAAGTAACGGTTTTGAAGAAGACCCTTGAAGATGAGGCAAAAACTCATGAGGCTCAGATCCAAGAAATGAGGCAGAAACATTCACAAGCTATTGAAGAGCTGGCAGAGCAGTTAGAACAAACCAAACGGGTATGTGGAACAGAAAACACCAGGCCAGGGCAGTCAACCTCCCTGAAATGATAGCTGCTCTATGACCATATCTTAAAGCTGCAGAAAAACATGAAGTGTTCATGATGCTAGGCTTGTGATATGTGTGCTCTTCTTCCCTTGGTAGATCATTTTTCACTATGAAGCATATATGAAGTTGTTTGTAATAGTTCCATTCATTCTTTTTTCCCGTCAGACACGTAACTCTGTATAGCCGAGATGTTTTTTTTTTTTTACTGCTAGTGCTTGTTGGCTTGTTCAACCTTTTAATTTTCCTTTTATTTAGGAATCTGATAGTGCAGGACTATCTCCTTTATTGATGTCTTGTCTGATTGTTAAATTGTCTCCTGCTTATCAGTGACAGGCTGTTCAAATTGTTTTTTCCCGAGTAAGCAATCTACAACTGAACTGCTAAACGTGCAACAATAGCTTACTTGTTGAAAAAAAAATTGTACTCAGTGGAAGTATCCTACTATATCTAAAAACTGAGGGTTTTTCTGTGTTATTTTTTTTTCTCTTCAGGTGAAAGCAAATCTTGAAAAAGCAAAACAAGCTCTGGAAAGTGAGAGGGCTGAACTCTCCAATGAGGTGAAGGTTCTTCTGCAGGGCAAGGGGGATGCTGAGCACAAGCGGAAAAAAGTAGATGCTCAGCTCCAAGAACTGCAGGTGAAATTTACAGAAGGTGAAAGAGTGAAGACCGAACTGGCTGAGAGGGTTAACAAATTGCAGGTGAGTGGCACAGATTTTCCTCAGCTTCTGATTCAGCCCAGGTCTAGAGAGAAACAGTTGTAGGGTGATACCTCCCCATAGCTAGGTCAAAAATCTTGCTCCTCCTGAGGATAAAGTTTCTACAAAAAAGCAAATCCATAGTTTGCTTGCCAAGGACTGTGCAAACTCCTCATTGTCAGGGCAGGACGCGTGTATTGATGTTGCTTATCATGAGCAACCCTGAGAAGGTGAAGTCACCAGCTGGTATTTGAGTTTTGTAAGCCTTAAAGTCTCAGCGCATCTGTTCCACTTCAGTGTGCAGCAGTTTGCACAGTACAGTTCTCTAAACATTCAACTGCTCGTGGACCTGGAGTGACACAAACAGACTTAGGATTGTGTAACTAATTTGGAAGACAATGTCTTGACGTTTTGTAATGTGGTTGACAGCGGTGAGGGGTGGCTCAAGGGTGATGTGGAAATTTAGGGTTTTCTCCCCTTTTCTTCAAAGGAACAACAAATTTCTTTGATTCACAAGGAGTATTGTTTTCTGCCTTCCCCTTTAGGGAGGGCTGTCATTAAAAGTTCAGCACTGATGGTGTGTGCTCCATCTTTTGGAGTGTGAAAATGTAATTTTGAGACTCTATATACAATCCTAAGGCAGATAATGTAAAATAGAAGAGAGTTTGTTTAATAGAAGCTTTTAAAAATCTTGCCAGTCTGTCTAAAATCTCATTTAGGCCTTAGAAAAAAAACTCAAAACAACCAAAACCCTCTGTTCCAACAGAGGTGATCCCAAGTGAAAAAAAATAAATCTCTTTTCCATATCTTGTATTTCATCCCTGGGACTTTGGAAATGATTCATTCATTCCCTGAGAGATTATGCACATGCCTTACTGTTGAGAGGTGCCTCAGTTTTCACTTGTGGGTCTTGTAGCTGCTCACCTGTTCCTGGCTTTTATTTTGCTGATGCATTTAATAACTGAGTACTCTGATGTCTCCTTCAGGTTGAGTTGGACAATGTCACAAGTCTTTTGAACCAGTCTGACAGCAAATCAATCAAATTAGCAAAGGACTTCTCTGCTCTGGAATCACAGCTTCAAGATACACAGGTGAGGGCTTTGGAAGCCAAGACATCTGTGTGTGGTGCAGTCAGTATCCATTACAAATTCTTAAAGTGAAAAATCACTCTTGACACCATTAAATGCTGGATATACAACATTTCAGAGGACTGGGTCCTGGCTGGTTTTTGCTAAGGGGTTATATTGCATGTTGTTGAGAGCATTTATGCAGAAACAAGCTGTCTATATCTTCCTTCTGCTTCCTCAGTACATGAAACATACGTAACTTTCCCTGTCCTAGATTTAGAAGTCCTCTTCTGTCACCTTTATGCTTGACAGTTCTTTAATACTGGAACTGTACTGGAATGGTAGGTTCTTGTTTGAGATCTTCATAGTCAGTATTTCATGGGGTTTTTTTTGTGTGTGACTTCGAGTAAATTTCTAAAGTTAAGCAGAAAATTTTATTTCCCAGTGGATGTTGGGGAAGTGATGGATTAAAATAATTCGGGTTGGGTTTTTTTTCAGGTAAAAAAACTTGCTTAGTCTTACACTTTGGGATAAAACCATAATAATAGTAATAGTATTCTAGTGCACTAGTTGGAAGACTGGTCTTACTAAGTCTCTACAGAGCCTTCAGCTCAAGCACTGGCAGCATAAGTCAATAAATGTTATTGGTAAATGACCAGTGTCTTACAATTCTGATAAGACCAACATTGTTTTTAACTGTGCTAAATCACTTTAGCCTGTTTCTTTTGATACTTGAATATGAGAAAGTCATGGAGCAGAGCACAGTCACGCTATTGTTGGGAAAGATTTTAATGCTTTGTGTGCTACTTGGAAGACTCCAGAAAGGACTGTGGATGGCTTGTGCATTCAAGTAGGATACTTTAATCATTAGAGTGTACGAGACAATAGGACCCTTCGGAATGTTGTGTTTCTATACTGACTCACTGGAAGGCAATTATTTAAATTTTTGTCTTCAGTGTCTTATCTGTGAAATAAGTTACATACTTAAACTCAACTTCAAAGGTACTCATTCTAGAGAGAGTGGGTGAGGACTGTGAGCCTTTAAAGCCAAGGAGCAGTGCTGAATTCCACTGGGATGTTTGCTTTATAGGAGCTGCTGCAGGAGGAGACTCGCCTAAAACTGAGCCTCAGCACTAAGCTGAAGCAAATGGAGGATGAGAAGAACAGTTTCAAAGAGCAACTGGAAGAAGAAGAGGAGACAAAGAGAAACCTGGAGAAACAGATCTCCATTCTTCAGCAACAGGTACAGAGTCTGCATCCCATAAACCAATTACTTCTGAGCAGAAGCATAAGTGCAGGTCTGTCTTGAAGGAAGTAAAATATAAATGCAGAATTGACTTCTAGTAATTGAACCTTTTCTGGGAAAGAGTGATCCTGCTGATTTGAGTGAGAGGAAATGAAGAGGTTCCTGATAATCACGCAAACTGCTTACAGATTTCTATCCAGGAATTCCTTTGGGAATTCAGTCATATAGGATTATTTGAGAGGGGAGTAGTACCTTCAGAAATAAGCAGACTTATTTCTTAAACTTCTGGTGCCAGTAAACTACATAGAGCATTATCTGTGGTTTGGCTTCACATGTGATCTTTTCTCTCCTTCAGGCAATAGATGCAAAGAAGAAGATGGATGATGGCCTGGGCTGCCTTGAGTCAGCAGAGGAGGCTAGGAAGAAGTTGCAGAAGGACTTGGAGGGCTTGAGCCAACGTTATGAAGAGAAGACAGCTGCATATGATAAGCTGGAAAAAACAAAAACCCGACTGCAGCAAGAGCTGGATGACCTTGCTGTGGACCTCGATCATCAGCGGCAGATTGTTTCCAACCTAGAGAAGAAGCAGAAGAAGTTTGATCAGGTATGACTTCGGTCATGGGGCATTCACTAAGTGCAACTTATCAGAGAATCATAGAATGGTTTGGGTTGGAAGGGACGTAAAAGATATGTAGTTCCAACCTGGCCATGGGCATGGACACCTTCCACTAGACCAGATTGCTCAAAGCCCCACCCAGCCTTCTCTGCTTTAAGAATACTGAACCAATGCTGCTTGGAGAACACGTATTTATTTTTGAACTAAAGCATAGCATATAGAGTGGAGAAGTCAACTTTCTTAGAAGTAAATTAACTCTGTTCCATGCATAAGAAGTTCAGCGATGCCCCTTTTCACAAAGGGATAGCATTTATATCAAGCCCAAGATCAAGTTCAAAGTGTTGTTTGCAGATCATCTTTGAGAGAAAGCTGGAAATAATAGGTTGGAGGCCTTGGTAATCAGAAGTTTATTCATTTGGGGTCAGCACAGTTCTTAAAGGTGGGATGGCATGCTGGCGTGCTTCATTCTTTGAAGCTTCATTTTCTTGGTTACTTCTGTCCATGGCAGAACATTAAGGCAGTAATGAAAAGATGCGTGTTTACCTTGTTGGAAAATTGTCAGTAATTTCTCAGAATACTGATGCTGTGCTCTTGTAGTTATTGGCAGAGGAGAAGAACATCTCTGCCAAGTATGCAGAAGAACGGGACCGTGCTGAGGCAGAAGCCCGTGAGAAGGAGACTAAGGCCCTCTCCCTGGCCAGAGCCCTGGAAGAAGCCATAGAGCAGAAAGCTGAGCTGGAGCGAATCAATAAGCAGTTCCGCACGGAGATGGAAGACCTGATGAGTTCAAAGGATGATGTTGGGAAAAGTGTAAGTGTGAAGTTAAAAAATCTGGGCAGGACACATCACACAGGCGGTACTGTTAATTTAATACTGCAAAAAACTTATGCCTCTGTGTGAACACGGAGGAATGTAGTAGAGAATGCCAGACTCATTGTCCATTTTTTATTATGTTTGTATTACATCAGTAAGTTGGAAAGATGGGTTGGAAGAGCCTGGAAATGACCCAAATGAGGTAGTGGCAAACTGAAAATTAACTGGTATCACGGCAGAGATGAAGGTATGATGTGAGCCTGGTATGTAAAACACAGGGATTAGCCAGGCAGTGGAAGACAGTAACCCAAATATTTCAAGACAATGTTATGATAAGCAGTAAGGAAAAAAAAGTCAAATTGAGAGGCTAAAAAGTACTTTCTCAAATTCTGTCAGAACCAGAGGTGTTCAGCTCTGGTAAGTCTGCAGTAGCTCAGGACTGGCCTAACAAATGCTTTTCACTTTCTCCCCACCACCACATAGACATGACCAAAACTAACAGGTAATTGTGGTCCACTCCGGCAGCTTGCAAGTATGTGAGCAGCTGGCTTTGAGGGATATCTCCACTCTAATACAAGGAGCAGATGCACTGTTATTGTATCCCATCCTGTGCGAGTGGCGGTTCTTAGACTTTTTTGTTCTAGGATAGGTGAAACTGTCTGTACTTTTTGAGGAAACTTCATGTGTGGTAATGTGCTGTAGGTCCATGAGCTGGAGAAGGCTAAGCGAGCCCTGGAGCAGCAGGTGGAGGAGATGAAGACACAGCTGGAGGAGCTGGAGGATGAACTGCAGGCCACAGAGGATGCCAAACTGCGGCTAGAAGTGAACCAACAGGCCATGAAGGCACAGTTTGACCGGGACCTCCAGGGACGTGATGAACAGAATGAAGAGAAGAAGAAACAACTGATTAGACAAGTAAGAATTACTCTGTAAATCCTGGGAGCGTTCTGTACACAAAGGCACTTGTGTCCAAAGATGGTTAGACAGACACTGCCAATCCACTGATTCTTGTTAATGGTAACTCTCCAGGCAGCGCTACAAAGCTGTGAGAGACTTTCCCCCTTGTGTGCATGATTGTTCAAACAGCCTTTGTCTATCGAAGGAACTCTTGTAGCTTTATTAGTGAGGAATGTTAGCCCCATCCCCCTGCCAGGAAGAATGAAAACAAGTCACGTGCTTGCACTTATGTACTGTTTGAAAGGGGGATGTGAAAAGCGGCTGTCAGGAAATCAAGGAGCTGAAATACTGATGCTGGTGTTTCTCCATACAGGTGCGGGAGATGGAGGTGGAGTTGGAAGACGAACGAAAGCAGCGCTCCATTGCTGTAGCTGCCAGGAAGAAGCTCGAGATGGACCTGAAGGATTTGGAAAGTCATATAGACACCGCTAACAAGAATCGTGAAGAAGCCATCAAGCAGCTCCGCAAACTGCAGGTGAGATACTGCAACTTTTAGCTGTCAGGGTAGAGCATTTACCAAGGAAAAGGAGATACAAGATTTCACCTCATGAGCCATGCATCATTGTCACAAGAGCAGCAGAACCTTGTAGGCATTTACCACAAAAGATTTATTGGCATTTCAAATATTCTTCTAACCCTGATCTGCCCGTTTAACTTCCTGGGAGACAAGCTGTAGGGAAAGTCCACTCTAGCGCTTGTCTCATGCCAATGGCTTTGCAAAGGATTTCAGAGTTGCAAAGCTAGAGGGACTTAGGTATCAGTTAGGCCTTCTCCTGCCCCGAGACAGTTATGTTACGCCTTTGTAATTCCTACAGGTATTTGTCTGATCTGTTCTTAGGAAAAACTCCCAATCCTCCCTAGGCTGTCCATTCCATTGCTTCGCTAGAAAGCTGCTTGTACCCTCACTTAGCCCTGCCCTATATCTGACAAGATTTTCTGTTTTTCCTACAATTTAAGCATTCCTGTTTGCTTCTGTTACTCTTTCTCCGTGTTATTTCTGCTTGATGGTTCCTTTTCTAACTTTTTGGTAGCTGAAGATTAATGAATGTCTGTTTCTGATTTCCTTCTCTGTGCTTCCCATAAGATAAACAAACCTAGCTTCTTAATGTGGATGCTCTGAAATTCATCCTTTTTTGTTCTTCCTTTTCAGGCACAAATGAAGGATTACATGCGAGAACTGGAGGACACACGTACTTCCAGAGAAGAGATCTTGGCACAGGCCAAAGAAAACGAGAAGAAGTTGAAGAGCATGGAGGCAGAGATGATCCAATTGCAGGAGGTAACGGAATATATGTGCAAGTCAAGAATTTGTTCATTTTCTTTGGCCAAGAACTAGGTGTAGTAGGTTAAGCTGAAGTGGTTAATTCCTTTCTTCTGTACTTTTTGCTCTGCTCAAATGCAAAGTCTACTTCAGAATGCAGAACTGACAGCTATGATAGGACCGTGCAAAACAAAGGAAGCTGTGGGATGGGAGGGGAACAAACCATGTCTTATAATTAAGTCTGGATCTAGCTGGAGACCACACCACCCATTACCAGTAACTGCTTTTTCCTATGCTGCATTAATTGGTAGCTTCCCATTGGATCACTGACCGTCTCGTTTTCATTCCAGGAACTTGCAGCTGCTGAGCGTGCCAAGCGCCAGGCCCAGCAAGAAAGGGATGAGCTGGCTGATGAGATTGCCAACAACAGCGGTAAAGGGTGAGTAATGTTCCCTGTTTAAGGGTGGAGGAGCTGGTTTGAGAAAATGCTTTCCAGGCTGTTATTTTTATATAGACTGCAGCATGTACTGTATCCTCTCGGCTCTTGAAAGACTGAGCTTATTTTGTAAAGCTAGAAGTGGCGAGTTTTCCCCAAGGCATTAATGCCACCAAACTACTTTAATGCTTCTGTGTCCTATAGAGCACTGGCCATGGAGGAAAAGAGACGCCTGGAGGCCCGGATAGCTCAGCTGGAGGAGGAGCTGGAAGAAGAACAGGGCAACACAGAGATAATCAATGACCGGCTCAAGAAGGCAAATCTTCAGGTACCTCTTCAGGCTGCGTGTGCCAGTAGGGGTGCTTGGGTTCTCTACTCTGCGTAAACTGTCAAGCTGCGCACTGAGTAATGCCAGCTGCTGCTTGTGTACAGCACAGGCCCTCAGTCTGCAAGTGTGAGCAAGATGAAACACCTGAATACTACCATAGAGAACACGAAGTGGGCAGTCAGAGCTGAGGTTAACTCACTGGTTTTGATCATTTAAATAATTGGGTGGCTGGAACAATCTCCCAAGTTTATTAAAAACAAACCCCCAGAGCTTCCCCCGCCCCCCCCACCAAATAACCAAAACCAACAACCAAAATCCAGACCCAAACAACCTTCCTGTCCTTTTTTCCTGTATGAAGGGATTATGAAGATGATGATCTGTAGCATGCTGCTCCAACTTGGCATGCTGAACAGTGCCACAGTGTGTTTGGAAAGTGACTTTTCTGCCAGTTCTAGTCTTCTTCAAATGGACTAACTGCATGGAATTTGTTAGGCTGCTATAGAAACCATGATCTTAATCTGCTGATTCTCTGCCATATTTTATCTGCCTGACTTTGAGAGTCAGGCGTGTTGTTTTCCTAGTGCTCCGAAGCCAAGGATCAGCCTATGCTGATGGTTTTCCAAACGTCTTGTTCACTCTGGTGGATTGGAGCATAGTTCTCCACTTGGCTGACTGTCAGCCAGAGCCCTGGGTTCTTGCTCTTTCACCTTTGAAAGTCGATATTTTTAAACTACTTCGTTGTGGTGGAAGTAGACAGATGGCAAATAACTGATAAATTGGTAAAGCCTACGTATTGCATCCACTTGCCTCAGGATGTTTGTAACTCACTAAGACTGATAATTACTGTGTTAAGTGCCAAACCACGGCCTTTGCCCCAGAGAGCACTGTATGTGCTTCGTAAATTTAGGCCTAAGAGGAGGTTGATAAACCTGTTATTCAAGGAATTACTTTGAAAATCTGAGTAAACTTAAGATATTCTGAGAAGTGCTCTGCCTACAGACAGCTCCCTCTGCATCACAGTTATTCCTGGTATCCAGCTCACCCTGAGGGTCCTTTTTCTTTGCATGTCAGCAATGCGTCCGAGAAATAAATCAGCCGTTCAGGCTGGAGCGCTTGACATGCCGAGTACTTCTTCTCTCTGCAGATTGATCAGATGAACGCCGACCTGAATGCTGAGCGCAGCAACGCACAGAAGAATGAGAACGCTCGCCAGCAGATGGAGCGCCAGAACAAGGAGCTCAAGCTGAAACTGCAGGAGATGGAGAGTGCAGTGAAGTCCAAGTACAAGGCTACCATCACGGCCTTGGAAGCAAAGATAGCACAGCTGGAAGAGCAATTGGATATGGAGACAAAGTATGTCATAGTAGAAACTCTGTTTCTTTTACAAGCACCCACTCTGGGATTTTAAGCTCTTGTGAACTAATTCTGATTTGTCTGAGTGAGCACTTCATCCAAGGTGTACTGAGTAGTACAGAAGTAAGGTCTTGGTAAACCTTCCATGGTGTGGAAAGTTTTTCACTGTAGAGACTTACAACTTCTTCCAGGCATAACCACTCCGAAAACTGCAGCTGGGATACACCATAGATTCAAGAAGGGTCATATCTGTATGAAATCAGTGCCTTTTGGTCATTTCTGGAAAACATTGCCTCCTGTTCCCTTTTTTTCTAAGTTAGGGGGACTTCTGCTATCTTTCTTGTTTCTAACTTGCCCAAGTCAGGTCATCCTGTTGGCAACAAAGAGAGGTAAGCTCTTGTCTGAGCATCGCTGTATTTCTGTGTAGGGAGCGCCAGGCTGCCAGCAAGCAGGTGCGCCGTGCTGAGAAGAAGCTGAAAGATATCTTGCTGCAGGTGGATGATGAGAGACGTAATGCAGAGCAATTCAAAGATCAGGTGTGTATTGTTACCTGCAGCACTGGGGAGTCTTCTGGTGGGAGGATTCCCCTCTTATGACCAAGGCATCACCCCACATGTAAGAGGGGCTCAAGCATTAGCCTTCCTATGGATGTCTCTTCTTTCCCCTCACTGTGATAATCACAAGATGACACAGATGAAAATGTACTGCTTCTAAGGAAAAGTTTGGAGCTGTCAAGTCCTAGGCAGCTCCCTTCAGAAAGGGAAGAGGGGACTTTGTGCTTTTTGCTGCTCTACTCTCTGTGCTGTAACTCTGAGGAAACATTGATCTGTTTTTTTCTTCCCCATACACGCTCAGGCGGACAAGGCAAACGTGCGCTTGAAGCAGCTGAAACGCCAGCTTGAGGAAGCAGAAGAGGAGGCCCAGCGAGCCAATGCATCCCGCAGGAAGCTCCAGCGTGAGCTGGAGGATGCCACTGAAACAGCAGATGCAATGAACAGAGAAGTCAGCTCCCTGAAGAGCAAACTCAGGTAAGGCGTTTGGAGCGTTTGGTGCAGTACCTTGGCAGCCAGGCCAGAGTGGTCTTGCTGTAACAGCCCACAGCCAACAGCGTGGCCAGGTGCTTCCCTGCCTCTTTCAGAGCCTGCCCCGTCTGGTGCGTTCAGTGAAACCTTGTGTTGCTGACGTCCTGTCTGTCCTTCCCTAGGCGAGGGGACCTGCCGTTTGTCGTGACACGTCGAATTGTCAGGAAGGGTGCAGGAGAGTGCTCCGATGAGGAAGTGGACGGCAAGGCAGATGCTGGTGATGCCAAAGCTACTGAATAAGTCCTCCCATTTGACCCAGGTTACACACAATGGAGTGACCCATCCTCCCTCCCCTCTTCCACTGGACTTTCAGTAAATCCTCTCCTCCTAAACTGGCTGGGATCTGCAGAGTGAGCCCAGCTCTGTGTATCTGGAGCCATTGGGCATCTGTGTTCCTAGTTTCCTCCTCTTTCCAGTTTCCTAATCCTCTTTGTATTTAATGCCAAAGAGTCGGGGCTCTGAAATCTGACCAGCAGTTTGGCCGCTACAAAGGCCTGTAGAACTGTCGGTGCCATGTCTGCTGGTGAATCCTCACACAGTTTGGAGGGAGCGGGGTTAGGGAAAGATTGTTTTTGCTGTAAATCTCCTTTTGTCTTTGATTCTAGCTGCAGGGAAGCTCCTTCCTGTATTCCTTCCCCTCCCTCTTTGTTTGCTTTCGGCAATCATGTTCAGTGACCTCAGACTTCTGCCTCTTTTAATCTGCCCACCCACGTGGTTTGGGAGCAGTTTCAGGAAAAACGGTGTGCTTTGGCCATGGCAATTTGCCCTTTCTTCTTTCGGATGTTTCCAGGGAGGGGTGAAGAGGGAAGCTCCTCTTAGGACCAGTTACCTGGAGGACTTGCCAAAGTTGTCTTTTTTTTCTTCCCCTCTTCTTATTTTTACTGTCTGGACAGATCTCTGAAGTGCAATGATGTCCTGTTAGTGTCTCTGCCTCTGAGCGGTTTCATCTAAGGTAGTGTGGACCAGTAGTTAATGACAGGCTGGGGAAGCAGAACAATGTCCTTGTGCTTGTCTGAGAATTTCTGGGGGACCAAATATATTTAATGGCAATAGGCAGAATCTAGGGGAATTTAATAGGGTAGTGGGCAGAGGGTGGGGATAAGGGGAGAGAAATCCCTCTTTTATTGACATGTCCAAGCCTCTTGCACCTGCTCTGTAACCAGGGGTTGGGATTAGTTATTGTGCACCATTGACTAAGAGTATATTAAAAACCCTTTAATCTGCACAGATATACGTAAGGCCTTTGTATCTCTCGTAATAAGTAATTAAGAAAAAAATAAAGGTCTTTATCACTGCCTTTCTATTGGGACCATGGTTATATATAGATAGTCTTTACTTTTCTACACCGTACACTGGTTGCTGGATTTACCTGTATTCTTAACCATATTGTATATGCTGCATTTAGACCTACTTATGAGCAAAGTAAAAATAATTAAATATGAAGCACCATACTGTATGCCTGAAGCGCTCTAAATGCAGGAGCCTCGTGTCCCAATTGCTGTCACAAAAAAAATTTAATTTTTTTTTTATATATATAATAAAAGTGCCTTAGCATATGCCTCAGCTGTGTGTCACCACTACAGTCAGTAATGGTTTACTGGTGCTCCACTGATGTTACCAATAAAGATTATCCATGTGCTGCAGTCCGTGTGCGTGTGTTACTGTTCCCTCCTTCCCTAGGTGTGGTGAAGACCATAACGCGTCACCTCCAGAGGGTCATGGCTGTGATGTCAGAGCGTCGGCCTGTCCCATCAGCAGCGCTCCAGACGTCCTCCGATGCCAAGTGAACTCGGTAGCTGGAATCAGGGGTTACGGTACTTCTGTGTATCACCGGCACAACCGGCAGTGGCCAACACCGGGAATTTTGGTGGAACATAATGCACCTTGTTTGTGTGCTTTCAGAGAGCTACCTACTCAAAACATGAGGTAGTGAATTTGAGCCGAGCTAGTTCTGTTCTTGGCCAGAAGATGGTGTTTCTGAGTCTGTATCGAACAGCTGTGCAAACAAACTATCTTCTTTGCTTTTATTTCCAGTCTCTGGAGTCACTGGAAGGTAAGGTTAGTGGAGGAGGTGATAGGTAAGTCTGGAAGACTATTTTATCAGTGGATTGGCAGAATTGCATTTCACTCGTCTTCCAGCTTGTCCCCAGAAAATCTTTTTCTTACATTTCTGCTAGAACTTGAATAAGGAACTTGTGGCTGTATTAATCTTCTGGTACATGGCCCCTGAAACTGCCCCAGGTGCTCATGTGTTCTGGTGGCACAGCCACGGCTGGAGCATGACACCAGCACCTGATAATTGCAGCCGTCCCTCTTATCCCTGTCTGGCAGAGACTCAAACCTTGATGAGAAAGTCTGAGTCAAGTTGTGGCTGGGGCTGGGTCCAACCCTGGGTGGTGGCGATGGGGAAGGAAGCGCTGGCGCTCACCACGAGGGGTACGGTGCGGCCGGCGAGTGCTGCTGCCGAGGGCAGTGCTGGCAAATGGGGAGCAGGGAGGGTGCAGCCTACAGTGAGCTCTTTCTCAGGGGAGCACGCGTCTACCCAAAGGCTGTGATTTCTGTCAAAGCGAATGTTTAGAGGGGAAAAAAAAGTCATTAAGAAACTTAGGTAGAAGTTTAAAAAAAAAAAGGGGAGGGGGAGGCGATGGACTGTGGGGAAGGAGACATGAAGCTGCTGTGTGGTCCTGTTAAGGGGTCAGTGTGAGCACGAACAACTTGTGACATTACGTTACATGGGCTGCAGCTTTGGAAAGCCTGGAGGGGAGTTAATGTGTGAAGGGAAGGAGGGGTGTTGGTGGCGCGTGGAATACAGGCGCTGCTGTGCTGATGTCTTGCATGTACGCTGTTAAAAATAGGACTGGAGTTACTCTTGCCTAGAAGCGCACCCGTTCCGATACTTCAATCTTCCTCCAAAGTGTTTTGCAGAAACACACGGAGTGCCTTGGCGAGCAGCACGCCCTTTATATTACATTGAAATTGCTTTCCCATCGTAGGATCATCCCGAGAGAACGCCAGCTAGCCGGGCACCGCTGTCACACGGAGCAGAAGTGCCCTGGCACCCGTGCGCTGACGGCGCGCTCACCCTTTAAAACCCGGGCTGCTTTTTGTGCCCTTTGCGTTGCATCTCTGTGCATCCCAGTGGAAGGGCTGAAATTGGTCTCCCACAACATTTTCCCCTTTGCAGAGTGCAACCTCAAGCTGGCAAGTCCTGAGGCTCCAGGTTAGTTGCTCTGTGGATCTCTAGAGCTGCTAAATGCCTGGCACAGCTTGTCCTGAGGTGCTGTAATGAGCAGGAGTGGAAAAGAGATTGAAGTGGGACCTGATCTGTGGGCCTTGCAAGGGAGTTGTTCCTGGAAGTTGGTGCTAGAGCTGTGTCTGTTCCCTGCAAGATCCAACCGCGGAGCTGACAGCAGTGGGCATTGGAAGAGTGTGAATGAGAGGGAGCACAGGGACACACTTTCAGAAGATGCTGTTGGTAAAACAGATTCCAAGCACTCCAGTCCCTGCACTGCCTTGTGCTGGCACAAAGGCTCTGTAAACCAGATCGTTACATATAACGCTGGCTAAAAAAAATAAAAATAGTAGTGATGCCAGTTACAACGTGGCACTTGCAGACAATTTTGAGATCAGAACCAGGGGGCAGAGCAATCAGCCCTCACAGCCCCAGGGTGGTGGAGGCAAATTGCTAAACCCACCGCATCGGGTCCTGCTGCGCAAGGGCAGCTGAGCTCTCGGCTTGTTCTGCTACAGCTTCCCCCAGGGCAGAGTGAAGACTGTGGCCATTAGAGCCGGTTCCAGCTGGGCTCCTGGGGGCAGCAGCACTGACCTGCCAGGTTTAGGACTGGGATTTAGATTTAGACTTTCCCGTTTCCTCCCAAACTGTCTCAAGTGCCACTTAATGTAAATGGAGAATCACTTTGTCAAAGCTGAGCGAGCAGATTAAATGGCTGCAGAGCTTTGATGCCTCAGTGACAGGCATGGCAGGGAAGGAGCTATGGTGGAAAACTGGAGCCTTCCCTGCCTGGAGGGTGAGGGAGGCCTCGGAGCGGTGCTTTGAGTGATGTGAAACTAAACTGCACACTGCTGTGGCCCACAAGGGGCGTTTAAAGCATTAATTGTGGCCTGTGCTGTCCAGGAGCATCCATCCGTGCGGATGCACAGCCTGGTTCATGATGCCTGGTGCAGGGAGGAAGCTCTGGAGCTGGTTGGGTCTCCCACCCTTGTCTAGATGCCCAGCCCAGTCCTAAGAGCTGCTCAGCCTGATCTGGAGAGGCTTTGTCCCAACCCTGCTGGCAAGATCCCAGCTGCATTGCCTTCCCTGAAAAGCCCAGATCTGAACTTTGCTGGGGGCATGTCCTTTTGAACCTTGTCTCCAAGCACAGCCAGAGGCCATATTCCCTGCTCCAGGACAGATAGCTAATAGTAGTAGATAATTGTTTGCTGACTTTCTGGACCTAGTTTTTCCTTACCCTGATGCTCCAGCAGTGGGAACAAAAGCAGAAGGAAAAGCAGAACACCCTCACACACGCACCCCCTCCCACCCCTAAACTCTCCAGTCCTAAATTTGTGACTCTCCCATTCTTGCTACCATTTTGAGCCAGCGTGGTTGAGCAAAACAAAGAGCTGAGCAGCAGTGCAGCAAGAGGAAAAGAAACCATGACATGTCTCAAGCGATGATGGTCTGGCAGGTGAGAGGAGAGGGGCTGGAGACCCTTCTCGAGCCAGCTCCCTGCGGTGGGGCAGCCTCCCTCACAGAGACAGGAGGGCTGGCCTACGGTGCTTTCAATTCAGGTAAAATGTGCCGAGAAGGACACTTGAAAGCCGATGAGGTGAAAGCAGGGTCACTCTTTGGACTGGGCGATCACTTGGCTGTGCACAAGGAGCATCTGAGGGTGGCCCCCTTCTCCGCACACCTACAGCAGCTGAGGACATGCCCAGGCAGCAGAAGCCCGTGGGACACGGTGCAGCCTGGGCACACATGTGTCCCGCGTGAGAGGTTTTGCTATTGCTCAGCACCCCGGTCCTAAGGAGGAACGAGAGAGGAAATGGAGAGCTGATGATGATGGAGTGGCTGCCCTCACAATGCTGTGTTACTCATAATGTGGTTGTGCTGCTAATTAACCTGGAATTATACTGTGGACGGCTTCATTCACTACAGCCCTAGTTGTCTTTTGATGGAAATTGTGCAGAACCTCATGGAAGAGGGTGTTATGGCAGGGGGCATCACTCAGGATAAATGGATTGCTTCCTTAGGCTCCTTTTTAGGAGAGGAGGTGTCACTCAAATCCCTGACTTTGTGTAAGGTCGAGGCTGAAGTAGGGTTCTGTGGCCAGAAAATGTCTCAGTGGAGACAAAGTTCTAGTGGAGGGAACTGGTGGTGATCAGCTGAGAGACTGGCCTAGAAGCAGCGAGATGCTGAAACTGCATAGCCAAGAGACGTGCTGACCAGCCAGCCCTGCAGCGCGGCCGGCACCAGCTTTGTGGGTGAAGTGAGGACTTGATGGAGGGGAAAAAAAAAGAAACCACCAAACCCTTGGAGCTGTGATCAAAGAAATTTTCTTCCTGCTCTTCATTCCCACTGTATCCAGGGAAACATCTCCCTCTGTTGCCTTATAAAGAAATAGCATCACAGCAGCGACAAGCCCACCTTTTACTTTTCCTCCCCCAAACTCCTGGCACCCAGTGCTCCTGGTGCGGCAGCAACTGATGATCCTCCCCCCTAGCCCAGGCTCTTCTCTCCCAGAACCCTCTTCTCAATCCTAGGCTCTCCCTGGGGCTTGAGAGGACCCTGGCAGAACATCCCAGCCCTTCGGCAGCTGGATGGACGAAGCCTCCCCAGGGTGCCCCGTGGGCAAGTGTCGAAAGCTTGTTTCGTTTCCTTCTCGCCACTTCCCCACCGGGGGCTGAGAGGGGCACGGGGGCTGCAGGCACCGCGGCCGTGCTGCCACATTCGTCCTCGGTTGCAGGCGGCTCTTTCAGGCCTTGTTTCTGCATCCCGAAGCCTCCCCTGCAGCCAGTGCAGGTGTGAGGAGCTCACCTCTGGAGGTCTCAGGCAAGGCTCTCGGCTTGCATAAGAAGCGCTAATAATGCCGCTAGGAGCTGCAGCAGGCTTTGAAGCAGAGGTATTGGCACAGCCAAAACAGGTTTTAACGAGGTAATGTGCAGCCCACTTTGCTGTGCAGGCTTTTGATCCTTTCTGCTGTTGATGTAATTGCGTGCTGCGCAGCTCGCCGGCTCATCATTTTCGGAAGCATGAGGCACCCAGCTGTCTCTCCCTGATGTGTCCTTGTGGGTGAGGCACAGACAAAGCTCTTGATCAGCTTCTGCTTGAAGCCCAGCTCACCATTTCCGTCTCACCTGGAAAGTTTCTAGGAGGTAACTTCAAGGGCATGGCTTATGCTCCAGTGAGGATCTGCAGTGAACAACTGTGGTGGATCCCCACAAGAGAGAGGGTGCTGGGTAGGTGCCGTCCGTGTTTACTTGGGCCCTTGCTGTGAAGCTGAAGGGAGTTTATCTGCCCCACAACCCCTCTCCTTCGCTAAGGGAAGTGTTCACCTCTCTGCTGCAGCCAGGGGGGTTGGTTTGGAGGAGAGATGGCCAGTGCAGCCGGCTGGCCTGTCCCGCTGGAGGGTAACGTAGTGTCTCTACAGCGCAGGGGGAAATCCACACCCAGGGTAAAACCTCAGCTACCCCAGGGGTCAGTTCCCTGCACCACTTCCCCAGGCAGGTGAGAAAACCAGAGCTGTTTGAATAGAAAAGCTGGTGGAGGAGCCGGAGACAAGCCCCTGAAGTTGTGGGGCTGACTGGGGCAGAGCTCACGTGCCCACTGCCACTGCTGGAAGTGTCAGGACACAGACGGGAGCACATGCAGCATGGCCTGCAGGGCTGATCCTCCCCTTGCAGGGCACAGCATGGCCCTGGCATAGCTCTGGGGGGACACTGAGGATGAGCAAAGCCTGGCACCATGTCCCTATGAAGGGACCTGACTTGTTTGCTTTGGGCAGCAGCTGAATGAGGATTAGGGAGAAAATCATGGAGGGAGAGTGGATCGCAGCTTCCCAGTGGCTCCTCTCTCAAAACCCAGGAGCAAAGAGGCGTGTGATGGAGAGAGGAAGAGGGCACCCAGTGCATGGACACGGGGCATGGCATGGGCAGAGCTGCATCCAGGATTATCGTGCAGGGTCGTCTGGAAATAGTCTGTCTCTGAAGTGAGATTTCAAGGTCTTGGTCTCCTGGGAGGACAGAGCAGCTGTTCTCTGCTCTGCTGTCCAGGATCTGACAGAGCAGTCCCCAGATCTTGCCTCAGCATCCCTGCAGTGCCTCTGTGAGCTGTGCTGTGGGACGGCTGCTCTCCGTCGGGCCGCAGCACTTAGAGCTCGCCCAGCAGAAGTGGCTGCCTCACGACACCACAACGAACTATTAAAAGCAGCAAAGCGATTAAAATAAACTGTCACGGGACATTCATACCAAACAAAAAGCACAAGCTCAATGCCTTCATTTCCTAGGAAAGTTAATCTGTATTTACAGTCAATGGAAGATGCCTTGAAGCTGGGAAGCTGTTGGATGATGCTGGCAGGAGGCTCTCCAGACCCACTTCTCCACTGGAGAGCGATGTGTGGGCAGGAGCTGCTGTGGGCAGCTGGCTCTGGTTTCCCCTGGCAAACAAAGCCCTTCCTGACCACTGCGTTGGAGGAAGGAAACACCCAGCAGCAGGCACCGGGGCGGGAAAGGCCGGGGGTCTCCTCCTGGCCATGGCAGAGCCGTGGCTGTGCTGCAGGAGGGTGGGAGGTGCCTGGGTGGGAGCCCACGGGGCACCTCCTGGCTGCAGCCCAGCTTGCTGGGGCGTGGGGTTGAGCCCTGCCCTGGTGTCTCTGCAGTAGGTGTAACCCAGGGGCAGGAAACCCTCCTGCCTGGCTCTTGTGGGGTCAGGCATTTACACTGCAAAGGGTGAAACACAACTTTGGCCACGCTTCCCGGTATTCCTTATGGCAGATGAAGTATGGGGCTGAGGTCCACTATATGGCTGGGCACCTGGCCGGGCTCCTCCTGGCACCACCAGCCTGTGGACTATGCTTGTGCCCTGCTCGTGCACTATCTCTGGGCTCATGTTGAGCTTTAGACAGCCCCATCCACTAAGGCAGAGAGCACTCCCTGTAAATTGTAGCAGGCTGGCAGGACTTTCTCCCACACCAGGGCCAACGAGAAGAGCCCACAGCTCCCTTCTGCACTCAGCTTCCTCTAGCAGAGGTTAGAGACTCCCCAACAACTCTCTAGCTGGTCCCAGCAACCCTCTTGTTTGCCCTCCTGCCTCTATGTGGGCAAGTAACCCCCTTACTGTTACTTAGAACGAGGCACTTAGTCTCCTGTTTAGGCTGGGGGTTAAAAGCTTGATTGCAACTACTTGAGTACCTTCTCCAGGGATGATGACAGGCACCTCGTTCTCAGCTTTACCAGCCCTGCATCGCTCCTTGCATGACTGAAGCTGGGGACCCATCTGCCTGTGTGGCAGGATGAACCTATCGTGTTTAAGTCACCAGGTGAGAGTGAACCAACAGCAACGATGGGATGCGCAGGAAAATTTTGCTTTGACGTAATTTGTTCCCTTTACCTCCTTAGCTTTTGGGTGCTGCTTGTTCTTCTCCCCGTCTGCAACCGGTACATTCCTCACTAGCCCCAGGCAGCTACGGTGCCAGGACAGTGACTGCTCTCCTGTGGTTTGGATGCTTCCTGTTTTTGCTGAGCAGTGAATAGATAAAATATTTACTGTCTTTTCTCTTTTTCTTTTTTTTCTTTTCTTTTCCCCTCTTTTTTTCTCCTCTCCAAACTACCTAGTAGATGCTTTGACACCAGTGCCAACAATAGCATGACTTGTATTCCACGGAAAATAAGAAGTTCTTGTGGCAATTCCTGCTCTGCGATCGGAACTTCTGTCCTCTTTAACAACAAAAAAAGATACAAACGTTGATGGGAGAAAGACCAGAGGTGAAAAAATAAAGCTTGTCTCCAGCAAATGCTCACACCAGTGTCTGCAGCTGGGCACAGGCTTCTGCAGAAAGGGATGGGTAAAATCTGGGGACGTGTGGATCTGGTGGGGTCCTGCTGTTAAATTACAGCCTTAGAGGATGATGAGGAAATTGTGGATGGAGAATGCTGGCTGTGCCTGATGGACGGGGATCCGCTTAAAAATTAAGTATCTCAGAAAACTAACAAAGAACGGTTTCAGCTGAAGAAATTTCTCATGGGTCAAAAACTGGAGGAAAGGGATGAATTATCATACATACAGCAGGCAAAAAGGGGTCACCTAATTTATTTCCAAAGCACAGCAAGACACGATGTGTACTTACCTGTGTTGATTATGAGCCCCGCTGAGCTTGATTACGATCCGCTCTCCCGGGTGGGCGTGCTGCGCTCGGCGGCACGGAGGAAGCGCAAAAGGAATTTCTCTGCGCCCGGATGAAATATGATTACCGGCTGCATGCTGCTGCAGGGGCTTGTTTCAGAGGGTTGGGGATCCCGCGCCTCTCAGCTAGCCCATGAGTGCTAAAGACACATGGGGCAAGGTTATTCCAGCTGGTAAATTTTTGTGGCCTCTTTCTGACTGGTTTGGTGCCATGATGCCGAACCCGGCATTTCATCACAGCACAGAGCCGCGAGTGCGAGGTGATCTGCTCCAAAACCAACGACTTGATTATAGATTTGTATTAAATTGAGAGCTTTGCTAGAAAGAAATTCTAAAGCAGCCACCCTGCAGAAGCAGAGGAACTGGAAACCACTTTAACAGTGGTTTTAGTTGGAGCTCAAGCAATTTGTGGAAGGGATTACCTGCCATGACGTCTGTGCTAGCAGGGTGCTGGCCTCAGTGACACAGGATGGCCATGGGCAGCACGAACAGGGATTTTGGATATGCTGTAGAGGGATTTGGGGTATGCTGCAGAGACTTTGGTGGGTGATGAGGAAGAAGAAGGCCAAGCAGAGGTAGGGCAGTGAGCACTCCACTTGTAGGCTCACACTCCTGGTAGCTCTGGAGCCATCAATGAGGTTTTGGCAGCAGAGGGATGAGTTCGTACCTGTCCACTCTCTGAACCTCTGGCTCTCTCCCTTTCCCCACTAATAGCTCCCAAGGGAAAGCTCCTGCTGCAAGAAAGGGCAGGAAAAGAAAAACCACAAAAGCGGAGGGCTGAGGGCTGCAGGAGGGGAAGCAACATCCAAGGGGTCGGCTGGCAGGGATGTTCATGAGGGTGTTGTGGTGAGGGAGAACCCCCCCCAACAGCCTTCACCTCCCAGATCCAGGCTTGAGTTCCCATTGGTCCAGGCCAGTGGGCAGCTGCACAGGAGGGTGCAAGTGGAAGACGAGCCCCCATCACCCCAGCAACCCTCCAAGAGCAGAAGCTCAGGGGCTCCCTTGGGACCCAGCACTGGGAGAGGCACCGGTAAGGGGCAAGCAGCCTGCGTGCATGAAGCAGTCCCCTGAAGGAGGAGAAAAGAGCAGTGTTGAGGCTTTCTTAAATCCCCACGTGCACAGAGGTGTTGGTGTGTGCACAAACATGTACATAGAAGCTTATATATGGCTGTAAACAGATGCACGTATCTAAGTTTACATTAAGCTGAGTGTGGATGTTATCCAGGATAAAATCTGTCACATTACTATTGTAAGTAACCTCTAGACACATACTGCAAGCTGAGGAAACTGAAGCGTTGAGGTCAAATACAAAGTGTATTTGGTAAGTGTATCAGGGTAAGAGACCTACAGTCGAGGCAACCACACAGGCTGACAGCTGGAGAATGGGAATCAAGGGGAGAAAAAGATACTGTGTCTTTAAAAATCAGTGTAAGCAAGTCTGGGAGATAAAACTAAAGTGACTTCTCCAGAATGACATGGTTTTAGCCTGGTACCACAATTATATTTATTTAGGTGCCCTACCTGTGCATTCCCACAGCTAAAGAATATACTCGGATTGCTTCCAGCTTTCCCCTCTGCCCTAAATTGCCTGAATTTCTGGCATGTACTTGGGAGACCATGGCAATTTCCCTGTGCCACGTTTAACCTGTGTTACCCAAAACACCTTGGCTTCATCTGAGTGTAACTCATGTGAGGAAAAGTGGTATTAATAAAGTCAGAGGCAAGCCTCTGGAGGGAGTGGGGCCAGCAAGGCAGTGGTAATCCTGAGTCACACAGCCACTTTCTGGGTCAGCTGGACCCTACGGGGCCGGGCTGGTGTCCCTGGCCAGCTCCAGTGTCACTCAGGCAGGGATTTCCACCGCGGTTTTATCATTAGCTTCGTGGGGCTGTGGATATCCTCTTCTGAATTTTGCATGGGCTGGTAACGTTTTATTTTGGTTTGAATTTGCAGCCCTGCTCCCCTTCCAAATGGTTGTTCAGCAGGCAGGAATAGGAGAAGGGGCTGGAAAACATGACTAAATATGGCTGTGTTTCTGATGGCTACAGACTGCGGGATTAGCGGCCCCTTCTTGCCAGCAGCCACAGCTGAAGCTCCCAAGGTTTGAGGAGCACCGAGAGGAGCTGCAGTTCAGTCCTCCCCCCCTTTATTTTTCTTCTTCTGTTCTTTTTTTTTTTTTTTTTTTGTGTGTGTGTTCCACAGAGAAGTCTGCAACCCATTGTGTGGGCTAGCAAACTTGGCACCCTCCAGCCGCCTATAAAATTGCATCAGGCATTGATATTTCCTGTAGTGGATTATGTGTTGTCTGGATTTTGGATGATTCCGGGAGAGAGGGTTACCCTTTTTTTTCACTGAGGGCTACAAACTGTGTTTGAAATAATTTCATTTTCTTGGAGAAAAGAGAGCACTGGCAATTGGCAGAGCAGACGGACGTGTTCTGAGACAGACGTAGGCAGCTTCCCTTGCCTGCAACTTGCACAGCGGCTCTGGCTGTGCACGCAAGGCACGGCCCCGGTTCAGCCCATCACCAGAGCGCTGGCCTTGCCCAGAAGCACGTCAATAACCTCATTGATTGCAATGATATTTCTCATGCTTAAAGTTAAGCAAGTGCTTAAATGTCACGCTGCATCACAAGAAAAGGATTTCTTTGCACTCTCGGAGTCCGTTCTCTTGACCTAGCTGGCTCTGTGCTTGTGCACACATCGGGTTTTCATGCAAACTCTTAGTGTTTATGCAGATGTAGTACATATGGGGGATTTTCTTTACAAACTGGAGTTTGCCTAACTTTGAATATATCCTCTTGTCTCACATGTAGAGTATTTATTGTGCTTTACCGCCATTTTCTAATTTGGATCCGAAGCCAAAGAGGCGGTAACTATTTCTAGAGTGGAGAAATCACATTAAAAAAAAAGAAAGTATGTTTTCAAATCTTACTTGAAATGCGTGCTGTATCAGCAACAAATAGCACTGTGAAAGAGTAAAATCAGATTGCAAGTGCTTATTGTTATGGTAAATCACCTAGCCCTCTTCCACGCCAAGAAAAACGGACAGTTTTTTGCAGCAAACATACAACCTACGGGCACGATTTTGTGATCACATTCGTGTGAGTCCATAGCAGGCGTCTCGCTGTCCCTCCGGTAGGAATGCTGGGCTGCTGAATAGCCAGCAGGTGGAGTCAGCTGTAATGGATGTGTTGTGAGCTGGAAAGTTGAGTAAGTGCAACTGGACACGTGGAAGTTTCAGTTGAAAGTTGAGACCAAGGAAAATATGAGGAATGGAACTGGAAAACTCCGCCAGCGCGGAGGACACAAAGAGCTAAAACTTTAGCAGCAGAAGAGGAGGGGCCTGCAAAATGTTTGGAATAGCAAAAAGCTGGAGCAATCCTGGAAATACTCCTGTGGCTTGGATCCTGAGGCGTAATTCATGCTGTTGTAATTCGCACAGATGGTGGCTGTCTCAGGAGAAGGCTCGAACAGCTGGGAAACATCAGGGTGTGGGCCTGCTTCAACCACACACCCTTTCTTTATCCCTACATCAGATGCAGAAGGGAAAGGTGACACAGGGATCGCTGTAGAAAATAAAATGCAAGCTATTCTCTGCCCTGGGAGATGGCTCCTCATGCTAGTTGAGTCCTGTCAAGGACCAGCTTAGTTTGCCATTTTGTGTATAACAATCCACTTTCAGATACTTTTCAATAAACCGACTAGGGAGAAAGAATCAGTCTTGACTCCAGAGATCAGCCGTGTAGTAAATTAAGTTGTAGCTAAGGGGCCCTAAGAAACAGGGGGCTTCACTGAAATCGAGCAGGAGTTACGTGAGAACACCCGTCCTGTTTGCGTGACGTGCCCAGCCACCACCATGGGTGTTTTGCTTTATCCTTCGCTCCGTCTGCCTGTTACCCCAGGAATGAACGCTGCCTCGGGCACGGTGCTTGCTCTTCTTGGACTGCGGGGCCTCCAGCCTGTTTGGAAAAGTACATTTGCAAATAATGATTTGTGCTGTCTAGTTGTCTGTGTGCCCACGTAGGCTGAATCATAACGTCACGGCCACTCAGCTGCTCCAGACTCGTGTCCGAGAGAGGAGAGTGGGGCACAGCCCTGAGGTACTTGAGAGGCACAGCCAGGGACGTGTTTATGTAGGGGCTACTGGAGGACTGCATCAACAGCCGTCGCTGCTGGCCTGTTGATGAAGACTCCAGCCTCCAACAACCTCTGGTTCACTCAAGACAGGCAGCCAAAGGGAATAAATGTCAGATATTTCCCTGCTTCTTGATCTCTGGCACCCAGAGGGTGGAGGAGAGTCAATGCTGGTGTCTTTTCTTCCTCCTGGTCTGCAACCCCATGCACTCCCTGTGGTACCTCTGTGGCTCACGCTACTTACCTGGAGCTGTCTCAAAAGGAAAGCAAAAGACCTGTCGTTTCCCAGACATACTCTTTGTGCAATTTCCTATTATTATACATTTTGGGGAAATAGTGGGAGGTCTCTTCATAATGGAAGTGCTGAAAGACCTATTTTACTCCCCATCCTTCCAGGCATAAGCAGCGCAGGCAGACGGCATTTCTATGCTAACTGCGTATACGCAGATAACTGCATCTGCACTGCAGCGTCGTGCTGCTCGAGCAGCACCGGCGTACCTGAAGCGGCACAACTTCTGTAGGCGACGATACCGCGCAGAACCACAGACCAAGCAGCAACGAGCAACGACAAATGCGCTGCAGCGATGTTTGAAGCCAGCAGAAAACGTGTTAGGAAAGTTTTGCTCCGAGCCCTCTGCTGTTGACATTGCGGCTTTGCCGGAGCGCTGAGGTGCTCGGTGGTGTGCACTGAAGCCAGGTGTCCTCATTGCAAGAGGTGGCACTGCGGAAAGACTGGGTGCATTGTGGGTGTTGACCCACTGACTGACAGCTGCCAGCACCCTTGAGTCAGAGTGACATTTCGATATGGGCCTCCTGGCGTCCTTCTGGCAGATAGTTTAAGTCAGGTGAGCAGGTCTTTGGATTTTGTTGACTTTGGTTATGTATTTTTGGCTGTGTGCTAATCGGTGACAAGAAAAGGCAGCTTCTGTTCATAAAACTTTGTAGCAAAGAGCTGGCCTGAGATAAGCAAGGAGAAACCTTTACCCACCCCCGTTGCTATGGAAAGCTCCATCACCGCTTCCTGCAAAACCAGGACCAAAGGGCAGGGTGAAACTTTACCTTGCCAGTACTTCATTACCTGTGGGAGCACTGCTGCCAGGAGGAAGAGCATTTGGTCCAGGAGCTTGGCTGGCAGGATAGAAACAGCACGAATGAGTAGGGTTGGGCAAGCCACCAAACCCCCCCTGACCAGCTTAGCAGAGAGACCAAATCCACTGAAAAGGAGATGGGTAAAGCTGCAGGAGGCTGCAAGGGCAAGAGGGAGCTGGTCAGCAGGATGAGATACCATGTGTAGATGATGGAAGCAGCAAGAAACCTTTCTTGGTTGCAGTGGTCGAGAACAGTATTTGCTTTTAACTGTCTCCTAATGATTTCTATGCCTTTGGGTCAAAGACTAACAGCCAAGTTTGTGCCTCACTTCACGCCTGTACCTTAGAACCTGCATGAGTCACTGCCTCTGCTCCACCTGAGCACATTGTGGGACCCAGCTCTTTGTATTTCCATAAGCATTCCACACCCAGCATCCTGATGCCACCTGATATTTAGCCCAGTGGGAGCATCAGCCCATGTTCCTTCAAATAATCCCTTCAGAGGTTA